>VJMY01000409.1:0-69311 GCA_009869795.1 Neelides sp. FZ-2019 | reverse complement strand
AAAATATAGTTTACCTAATTAAATCTTATGTAATTGTTCATTTAATCCATATAAACAATTTTACAATTTATTACAAATTATACGAGTCATACCAAGTTAAAATCCCAATGCCTTTACTCATAAGAAGAAGTAATTTAAACTAACGTGTGAATGAGCGTGTTATAAAAGAATTATTTTAAACCATCACATTACGCAATTAAGTGGAGGAATGAAGCAGAAAAAGACAATTCGTTCGCTAATTTAGGATTAAGAACTCTCTAGATAGGACTTATTTGATATGTACTAATACTCCTATTGAGTGTGACGTGACCATGAGGCCTTGTTCGCTTCAGCTGGTTCTTCTTTTCTTATTCTTGATAGCTTGGAGATTTGGGCTGAATGTATTACAATGTGTAATTGTTGTATGAAAGGCTGGGCTTATGGAGAATCGGTGGGATGAGAGTCGGAGGTGCGGCAAGGGCAGACTGTGCGATGCCCGCGAATCCCCGCGTTTCTTCGGGGACTAAACTCTAATGTTGGATGTTGAGTTAAGAATAAGTAGGATTCGGATGGAGGCATATGCATAATAATGATTTCCCATCCATATATGCTTAGCCGGGTTGTGTGCGGGAGCAGAGAAGCCCCGGCACCACCGGGTGCCACGACACCCCGAAATCTCGAAGAGACAGGTCCCGGAAAAGAACCACCACACTTTCACTTGTCTTCGTTCTTTTAGCTCTCCTGCTCCTAGTTGGCTCCTCTCCCTGCACGATCAAGCCCGGCGACTCACCGCACCAATCTCCCTTCATATTTCAATATCAGGAAAAGTTTGGAATTAAGTCTAATATAAAATAATACAGTTTGCCCAACACAAGTCTGATCAAGTGCCTATACTCTATACATTATTTAATAGTGCTCATACCTACATCCTAGACATTTAAATATATAATTAAAGTCATTTGTCCGTAATAGTGTTATATAATGCATTTGAGAGGAAAAAATCACTGCCATATAAATTCGAATTACATTTGAATATCATTCAAATACTTAAAAAGGTCCAATTAAACATAATATGAAAATGAGTTTTATTAGAGAGAAAATGAAAAGCTTACGAGATAAATAAAGTGCCATTAAATATTTATATGGGAGAAAGAAGAATTCTGTGCCTTGAAATAATCCCAAATTAATAGAACTTACGATTTACGTGAACGCGTAAATTAAATATTTTTAATTGCTAATAAGAGAAACTGCTCGAAAAATGAGTTTATATGCTGATTTATCAGTTATTACCTCAATATATCGAATGTGCCAATATCAAATTTAAAACAAAGGTGATCCGCCTCTTAATAATTTCTCATGAATTCAAAATATGCTTTTATTAGAGAAAATACTTCAAAGCCATTGAAAAATTAATTTGGAGACATTAATAATTTGACATTGGTAATTTGGTAATGAATAAGAAATACACTAATTGATAGCATTAATTTTTTAATATGGAATTAGAGCGGACAATAAACTGGGAAAATAGTGTTGAAATTGTTGAAAAGTGTCTCGAAGTGATGTGTTCAGAATGGAGTAAGACAAGATGACCAGAAAGAGAAAATCAAACTTTCTAATTAATGAACTTCAATTCTTTCTCACACTCCTGTTGGCCACACTATTGACATTAATACACTCGGACGCACCTGGAACCTAAACATGACAATTTAAAACCTTAATAGGCAATTCAAGTGTTTTCTATTTATGAGCACGTGAACGAGTATATTAATCAGCCCAAATAATAATATAATTATACCGTTTAATCATAATCCTAACATTTTCTTAATTGCAAGATGTGTTCTAAAAGACGGAGAAAGTTGTCGTGAGCCTTTGAGTTTTTTTGTGCTTTCCTATTATTTCAACCCGGGGGGTGTGAGTTTCAAGTTCGTGCGAAGGATGTGATAGCACGGAATTAACAATGTTGGACATATTCCGGGGGCTTAAGAACCTTGTGAAGGTGAGCCATGTCCGGATTGACTCGTCGATATTCCGTCTCCATTACAGTCTCACTGTTATGATCCTCCTGGCCTTCTCACTCATTGTGACGACGCGGCAGTACGTGGGGAACCCCATTGACTGCATCCACACCAAAGAGATTCCAGAGGACGTCCTCAATACCTACTGCTGGATCATGCACACCTATCTTGTCAAGTCTGCTTTTCTCAAGAAGGTCGGGAAGGACGTGCCACACTTTGGCGTCGACAAACTTCCGACGGACGAGTCGGACATGAAAGTATACAAGTACTACCAGTGGGTCTGTTTCTGCCTCTTCTTCCAGGTTCACTTTCAATTTCATATTCGTGTATTTTTGGAAAAACATTTGGTTTCCTATATTCGACAGTGTATGCCTAAAACATTCATTTTTACAATTAAGAGTAAAATTACCATTCACTACTTTAGTATTTATTATCATGAATGTATAGCAGGTCACTTAAAAAGTAAGATTGATATAGTTATGAGCAAAGAACTAACTAAGCTAATATAAATAGTTCACCTTACTGGTAATTTACAGAACAGATGATCTTCATTTTCATAAAAAAAGCTTTATAAGTTCATATTGCAAAACTACTACAGTAGTAGGAAAAACAGAGTAAATTCTTCTTCCTAATTGAAAGATATATCTGAAAGCTTGCTTGCATACATGTACTAGATCATAATAGGAAAACTCTGTTCTGTTGTAAAAGAAAAAAAGTAAAAACAGAAAAAAAGTTGCCCAGTGCCAATATGTCTTTATGACTCCCTCACTTCCTACTTCTTTTACATCTTGACTTACTAACATATTGTAGTTAAAAAAAACCGTTCGATAAACAGACTCGTACAATGTTAAGGACCGGTATGTTCCATGACATGCCTCTTTTTACGCAAATCACCCATCGAACTTATGTGTGTTGTGTGTATTGTACTCCATGGCTCATTTACAAGCCTCGATTTTTCAATTTTATCCCTTATCTTTCGAACAGGCTTAAGAATGGACCTTTTTGTCTACCCGGCATTCTAATTCTATGTTCAGCCCACGCTAGTAAAAGGAATTTTTATCTACTCATTTAATTTTTAAAATAACAATATGGCAAAACTAGAGGGACATAGCTCTGGAAAGATAAATCATCGAGAAATTAGAATAGAGTGGTGTATTGATTTGAGAAGAATTCAGCATATGCAGCTTCTTGAGAAATTTAACAATTGAGCCTCAAAATTGCAAATTCATACAAAATACTTTAAATTGCTTGCAAATGTCTTTATAAATATTTTGATAATGATGTATGTAAATGCTTTATAAGAAAAATATTTCACTTTAGCCAGACAAAACTGATCGTGAATGATATATATCATCATTATGCAATTTGTTTGCAATATCTAGTCAATTTAAATTTCAATCGTAAGTTCAAGAAAAGTCTTTTATTATATATTAGTTATACACAAAATTTGATAATTTATATGCATTTTGTTAGTTTAAGTATACTAGAAGGTTTCAATAATCCTCAAGGCTTCTTTCTGGCTATATACATATAGAGACTTCAGATTAAATACATGTTCACGGTTTATGTTAAAGGATCATATTAGAAATGAGTGAAAATAGAACCACTTTCCCCACTTTGCATTTTAAGGGGCTTCTTAATTGATTGCTCTCTAATTTCGGATGCATTAGACACATTCCTTCAAATGTTTTCTTTCCATTTACATTCTTTCAACAGACCAATCTCCGTTCTCATATAACATCTGTGCTTCCGGAAATGTGCTAGCTAAATCTTTATTTATTATATTTATTAATTTTTAAATGTAAAATTTCTTTATTTCATCAATTAAAAATTCATGGTTTATTTATTTTATTTAATTACTTATCTACTTTTATTATGTAATATTTTACTATTTATTCTGAAAAGCGTATAAAGCATAATACATTTGGCTAATGAGTCTATTTTGCTATTAACCAAAAGTTTCCTTTATATTTTTCTGATTTACAAAATTATTAAAAGTTGAGGTATTGCTGATACATATATTTTGTTTGCCAGGGCTCACATTCTCAAACTATTTCGACAATATTTAATATTTTATTTTTTAAAAGCTATAAATTAACAAAAATAACAAAACTCAACCTTACGCAAAGCTCAATTAATATTTTTAACTTATTACTTAATGTAAAAATAAACCTTTAATGATTAATTAAGAAGAGTCTAATTCATAGAATGGAATTCATCATGATGACAAGATTTAGAATCATAGGTTCAAAAGGATTTTCTAAATAAAGTGCGCTAAATAAACTTCCTCTTGAGATTCCAAGTTTAGTCTTCGAGATGGTTCACTCAAGGGATGATTTATGAATTGTGATTATATAACTTGTTCCATTCACGGTTCTTTGAAGGTTTGAGAAGTAAGCGTAGTGTATTCCTCAACATCTCTGTCTGTTGACTCAAACCTTTCACTCTCTTTTTGTGAATCGAAATATTTTTATTACAAATTCCGTTTTTAGCGTCGTCTTATTCTACCCAACATGTAACTAATTAAAAAAGAGTAAATGAGGAATTTGAAAAACATTTTGTTGAAATAAAACGAACCGCATTTAAATCACCCTCCTGTCACTGTCAGTCATTTGAGAGATTTGAGACACAATTAGGGAATTAGGCATATTACATAGTTAGTGAGAAGCATTATGTCAACATTAAAAATCGAGTTCAAGAACCGAAGATTTTCCCTTTGCTCCGCTGAGAGTTTAATGTATTGAGAAGCGGCGGAATGATTTTCATTCATTTTTCTCTTTTACTCACTCCGTAGGGGCATTAAAAAAGAATAAATATTATAAGACCTAATTTCGCAGCCTTCCCATATGGACTCCATTTCAACTTACATTGAACACGTCTGGAGAATTTTTTCCCTTTGGGTTTATTCCTTTCTTACATTACATAATTTCCTCTTGATTAATTCACTATGGATCGTGAAACTGTGTTAATGACATGAGGATATTCACATCTCAGAGAGAATCAATTCCTACACGTCTGTTCAACTCTTCCTAAATATGGATAAATACAGACATTACATGGAAGTTTGGAATCTGGTTAGAGTTCTTGCAAGATTCACAATATCATGGATGTTGAATTCGCATGTTGGGACTATTTGTGTGAGTGTGTCAGATAATAGTTGAATGAGTCTGGATGTGATAGTAAATGGGTAAGTGAGTCAGTAATGGTGAAAAGAGAAATGTATTATTTATTAGCGGCATAAATCGGAGTTAGCGGAAGAGCAGGTTGAGGATTCGAATCGGACTTTTATCCTCTCGACTTATAAATATAAATTATGTGTATCTTCGTCCTATTAATACCCACACCTCGTGGAGTTGAATGTGCGTATAATCTCATTCTTTCCAATTCATCCGCCTGTTCTGGTCTTCTCCTCCGGCAGGTTCTTCCGCCTGGCTCCTCTTACTTATTACTAAATAATATTAGATAAATATAGGAAGAGAAAAATAAAAAATAATGCAATTTGAGAAAAAGTAAAAACGTAATGCGGTTTTAGAAAAAAATAAAAATAATAATGCTCAGTTAAAAGATTGGCGCATCCGTTGCATAAAAGATCCCATTGTTGTGTCCTTGTTGTGTGTTTATGATGTGTAGAGAACTTTCCACGTTTCTCCACGTTCTGGTTCTGGTTCTGAATCATCAACTTCCTCCGAATTGTTTGTGTACGGGAGATGTGTGTGGCTCCGCCTCTCATCCCCACAACACCTTTTATCCTCATAGTATTCTAAACCATGAAGTTCCCCTTGTGTAATGCTCCTTAGCCCAGTGAGCCCCCCGGGTATCCGCCACTGGAATTTTTGCATCCACGCATATGGGTCACGAGAGTTGGCTAACCTTTTGGCACGGGTCCATTCATAGCTCATCTTCGTCTCACAGGTCTCGTCTGCCACAATGCTCCACGTTGTGTTCTCACGTCTCCGCGTCCTGTGAGGGAAAATCGTGCGGAAGAGATGTAGGGAGTATTCATGGACGTGGATGAGGGTCTTATGCAGGATGCAGCACCAGATCTCCCCGATTTCCCTTCTGCCTCTCCTTTTGCAAAATGAGTCAATTGGGCTGACGATGAGAGGAGATCCGATGAGGAGGAGGATTAGGCCTTCTCGAGATTAGGCCTTCTTGGCTTGAGACAGATAGGTCCTGGGACGCTCCGAGGCGGCAATTTTCCCTTTCAACTCAACGGCTGGCAGGGAGCTCGATAATCCATCAGCCATTAAAATTGAATGTGAAGATGCCAGTACAGGGGAGAGTTCATGAGAGTCGTCGAATGCATGTGAGAGGAAGTCTCATTTTCCCTCGCCCACGTTCGCTTTTTAATCCACAACAATCGCCTCCTCGTCACATTCATTCAACGGATGTGGAGCAAGCATTATAAATATTATATTAGTTTTTAACAGCTTCTCTCTCTCTTGGCGGGTTTAGTCTGGGATGGCCCTTTAGGACTAATATATTGTAAGTATAAAAATGGGAGTATATATAAAAGCTGTAATGAAGCCCAAGATCAACAATCTGGGTGCTTGGAAATGCTTATTAAATCTACTACGCTACTGTTTTCAAACGTAGAATGAGGAAGACGATGGACGAGTCTGTGTGCATGTGGATATTTAACTTGGCTTATGAGAAGTACGTGACAATTATACGTCTGCCTTTCTCTCCGGAGAATTAAAAATGAGGAATCCGGAATCTGATTTCGTATTATAAATAGCGGACTCAACCCTTCACCACTTTTCTCATCCCACTTGGAGGACAAATATTGATGGGATTTTATGAATTTCACCACACAATATTGATGGGGTCTTTTGAAATTCTTGATTGTGAATAAGTGAACAACGACTCATGTTAACCTTAATTTTAATCTTGGTTTGTTCTTTTTTATTCATAACTTTACTTACTGTTAGATGAGTATAAATATACTCATAGTGCAAAAAAATAAAACTTAAAATATCATTCTTTATCTCATTAAAATATTTGGTTCTAAATAAATTGATTCAAAAATCAAATCGTCAATTATATACTTATTCTACAAAATTGAAAAAGAAAAATATGTCAAGTTTGAATTTTTTAGTTCAAGAAAACAATGAATCTTTCAATTAAGAATTTATTTGTCGAAATAATTAAGAGAAATCTTAGGGCGAAACAGGACTCTAGACTGTGCTAGATTTTAAGATTAAATAAAGTTTAAGGTTGAGGAAAATAATCCAAACAGACTTTCTGAATTCGTTGTTTTCATTTCAAAGGTTTTTCTCCTCGGTTTATTTTAATTCGCTCACTTCGCTCTTCGATGAAATCGTGCCGTCTTTTGTGGCACCCAACTATACCCAAATGAATTCATCTTATGAGAATTAGAATGGAAAGCACGTATATACAAATAGAAAATAAGTTCACTCACTTATTTAGTCTATGTCATCTCCCAAATACTCCAACACTGTGGAAATATACGAAAAAGCATGACTCACATTGTTCCGAGTATCTTATAGGAAGACAATAGAATCTCTATTACATGTCAAGGTTTTTTATCATATAATTACAAATGTAGGATCTGTGTGTGGTGTATAGGGAGAAATTCTTGGTTCTGTGAAAGAGAGCTCGAGAGTGACAGGGAAATAAGAGTCGGTCCGGGGCCAAGAAGATCTAACGAGAATAAAAAAGAATTCATCAGCAGCCGACGGAGGAAGATTGGAAGAAAGAGGGGCTACAAATTAAGTAGATTACCTTGATGATTTCATCAAGTCACATCACATCTGTCCCAGTCTTCCCTATCTCAAGAGTCACTTAATTTTCTCGTCGGCTCGCAGCGTCTTCTCGGCGGGTTCCAATCTGTTCATGATTGAACACAACAACAAGGTCCAACACTCCACGCTCGCCCAGTCAGTGCAAATCGCGTCCAAGTTAAACAATGGCCTTTCGAATTTCCCTCCTGGAATCCAAATTGAAAGAAAACAAAAACAAGGAGCAATGTGGTCCAAAACCTTCATATGCTTTTTATCATTCAGCTATGTTCATTATAAAAGTCTATTATCTTTATCTCGTATAGCTATATAGTATATTAAAAATATAAAACATTCAAGGCATTCAAGACATTGCAATTTCAAAAATAGTAGTGGTAGTGCTTATAAATTCGATTATTTGCAAAAATATATCCTGTGGATTTGCAAAGAAAATTACAAAAATAAGAAAAGGATATAGGAAAAGTGTATGTTTAAAGGGTAAAGGAGATAAAGAGGATAGGCGGGGCCGTTGTTCCTAGTGGAAGATTTTGGCTAAGAGAGTTTCGCTGGATTTCAAATAGGAATCCAGGATGAAGACGTCATGACCCAGACGAACAAAGTCTTGGTGTTCAATTCTGAATCAGAGTAGCGCGTCACATATGTGGTGCTATCTTGGCTATTCTCACTCTCTCATCATCCCGATGACTATTTAATGAGTCCAATTAATTGAGAGCGGGCGCATTCCGAGTTTCCCTAATGCACCACATACAAAAGGATCAAAGGAATCCCAGGGAAAATGTTCTTGAAAAGAGGGATGAAAATGAGAAGCATGTGGACCAAGAACTCATACAGTCATTCCTTGTCAACTCCTTAAGAATAGTTTAGTACATATGGCCTTGCCACATTTGAGGATGAAAATTGATCAAAGTTATTTTACACAATTAATTGAAAATGCCATTTGGAAATTAGAAGTATTTCCTCCGAGTAAATTTGGAGTTGACTACAACCCCAAGGAATGACGAGGATGAGTTAAAAGGAATGGCTAGGACTTAAAGAATGACGAGGGTGAATTTTTAAAGGAATGGAATATTTTCAGGTACTTTTAATTTTCAAATCTGAACAAAAAAGTCTTGTCTCTTGAAATAAATACATAAATTCTTGTTGTATCCTTGTAGCGTAATTATGCCCTTATGCATGGCCAACATGAAGTGATGAATTTATCATGAACCTTGTTTTTGAGTTTGAAAACAAGGAGTCGTGGGATAGAGAATGACTCCTTGGGTATTATGGGAGTAGCGGGTAAGAAAGAGAGAAAATGCTTTGGTTTTCAAATGGGAGCCTCGATCTTCCTCCACGTGTGCTTATTTTGGTTTATTTCGGACTCCCTCCAGCACTACTGACTGAGAGATCTTTCGTTGAGAGTGCGGGTTAAGCTCAATCTCTCGCCGTTCATTCCTCACCCTTATTAGCTCAAGACCTTTCTAATCTCACTCTTTACGTGGAAATTCTCTTCCGTGAGGTTCGAAAGCTAAAGATGCTTATTAGTAACCAGGAAAGACCCAAAAGTGACGGAGAAATGGAGAAGGAGTTTGGGTGGGAGGGCGGAAGATGAGGGAGGAAGTGAAAAAATCCTCCAATCGCCTTTTCCAATTTCCTTCCTAAATGTCCATTGTCACTCTTAGATAATTGCTAGTGATGGATAGGGATTAGGTTCACTTCAATAAAAAAAATCGAGAGTTTCATCTTCAAATTGGAAACATTCTTCCGTCAATAATAAGAGTTTCAAAGAATTTTTTAAAGTCCCAGTATTGTAAAGATACAATTGTCTGTATATTTGCTTATCCTTATAATTACTGAATGTTTTGTATGACACCTGACACCAGAATTGATCAATTATTTTCTTGAAAAATCCCTACTTGAATTTTCAAAAACCCCTTCATAGTGTCCTATAGTTTTTTTAAATAACAACTTCAGACTATCTAAACCCAGAATTTTTTAACAGAAAAAAGTGATATTATCCACAGTAAACTGAGACTTTGGAATGAACTCACAAGAACTTATCTGTAAGAAAATAGAATTTTGATGAAGCTACAAACCTGATACTTGACTCAATAATGAATGATGAGGAGTGTCACGTGTCAAGAGTCGTCATCGACCGATTGACACACCATCTCATTAGGAGACTCATGTGTTCCATCTCTCTCTTTTTTGACAAAGGCCAATTTACAAGGTTTTTGTATCTATTGGCCCCATCCTAATTTTCCTCCTCTTTCGCTCCATTTCTCCTTCTGAACTCTCCATTCCCCTTCATTAACTTCCACTTCCCCGAACATTTGTCCATTTGCATTCTTCGAGAGCGGGAGTCGAGGAAAATGATGCCAACGTCTATGAGGAGAATTGCGACCAGCATTCCTCTTCCCTCCAATTCATGCATGCTTGAGCCTCTTTGGAGGTCCCAACTTTTAACTTTCAAAAAGGTTAGGTTAGGACATTTCGCTCAAAAAATTCTTATTTATCAGTACATTCTTAAATTATCACATTACAATACATTTTATTATGCATATTATATCTATTGCAGTCCCTTATTCTCCTCAAAATTCATTGGAGTCAATTATATTTTCCTCTTAAGAACCCCTTACTCTTAACTGAAAGTGAGACATTTCAATTATTGGTTATTTTGAGAGAAATTGGAAGTTTCTTATCTTAACAAAGCTTTCGCTCCATAAATCCTCCTTTGAATCCCCCAAGAATTTGCAATCAATCTCAACGTCCATGAAAAAGAGGCTAATTTTAATTTGCCTTCTCAGGGATTTCTCTCCATTTAAACTCCTGGTAGCTCTTATCTTTCAAAGAGTCCTCCCTTTGTATTCTAACAATGAAGAAGCCATGTTCAAAAAAGGGTTGACCTATATAGACCCCGACCCCGAGATGGGTTGTTGAGAATCATCTTTTTAATTAAATCTCCCTCCACTTGTTATTTGAGGAGTAATGGAGCGAGGTTCATTCCATTTCTCCCTCTACTATAACTATCTCCCATATGATAAAGAGGAAGTCAACATCTGAGATTTCACCCGAAGTATCGAAGTGATTCATCCGCGTACACAGTAGTAGTACACACAAAGGAGAATCCTCCCATATGCATGTGTGTTTCAGCTAAAGCTCATTTGAAATGAAAGGGAAAAGAAAGCTTAAGAAGGTAGGCATGTTGGTCGTTCATCGTAGCAATACACCCTGAGATTAAGTAGACGAATATGATATTCTTCGAAATGAGGACCGTAGTTTAAAAGGGAAAAGGATTGGCCGTAGACCAAGAGTCATAATTTCTTCTCCAACTTATCATGAGCTCGTAAGTCATACAGCCGGTGACATTTTCATCTCTCGATCTCTTCAACTTAGGTGGAGTATTCCACAGCCGAGTATTTACAAGTATATGCTCATTATAACCATTATAATGAGTATTAGTATTCACCAGCGTGTAGATATTGAATCATATTGGATGGATGGGAATTGCATTTATATATTTTTCTCCGGTGTAGGATTCCAAGCCTAATAACACGTGACTGAGATCGAATTCTGAAAGAGCTATTATGTTCTGAACTTGTGGGCCCCTTATTCTCATTTCATGAGGAAGTGATGAAAAATACGACATTTAGAGCTCCAATTACTCTCAACCTTACGGGCGTTCCGGGAGAGTCTGGAAGAGGAAAAATATGGAGAGATAAGAGAAAGGGAACATCGTTCAACTGGATTCCACTTTATAAAAAAACTCATAAAATCATTTACGTCCAAGAACAACCTATTTATGAGAGATCTCATGAGAACTCTCATTCATATTTGAACCTACAACCATCTGTGGTGATCTCACATCAGGAATAGGACGATTTGAGTGCAGAATAACGCCTCTCTTCTATATTACTTGTTCTTTGAACTCGAGTGCATGCACTTTTCACCAAACTTTCATCACAATCATAATTTGAATGCTTCCAAGTATTTATTACAAACTTCTGAACTTTGTAGGTATAATAATATTTTGCTTGCTAATGATTTTAAATCCAATTAACTTAATGTTGCGTATTTTAGTATTGAACTTTTAACTAATAGTGCTGTCGCAAGGGGAGTCTTAAGAGCATACTAATACTTTCACTTCTCAATGTAAAATGCGCATGAAAGGGGAAGTAAATTATTGCAAGTCTCTGTTGATTCATAAATAAAGGGAGATTCATAAATAGTTGTAAGAAGAGCAGTGAAGTGCGTATGAGAATTTTCCAAGTCATTCACAATTTTTCCACCTAAATTTATTTATCTATGCAATTATCAATTTACACTTTATATTTATCGCCAGATCTGAAGATGATTTTAAAATTTCTTTCTCCCCAGAGTCAAATAAAGACCCAACTCGCCCGAGTCGCGTTATTACTTTTCCTAAACTGTTAAAGAGTAAAGAGTTATTGATGCATTTTTTCCAGAGACATTCACATAAGTTACCCCTTCTAAATCTTATTTGAGATTTGTTTCTGACTAAAAGTATCTTGAGTCTCCCGTAGATGTAACGTTGTAATTAAATTATGCTAGAACATTTATTTGATCTTATAAATACATAAGTAGTTATTGATAGGTTGAGCTACATAGTTCCAAAATATTAAAAAGTCAAAGTCTATTTACATATCCTTAAAAGTAAGTCAAAGGCATTAAATTGAATGAAAGGGAATTTCAGAGTCTTTGGTCTAGATTATAGATTCTAATGTATTATATATATGAAAAGATGAGGGAACAAAGGTGTTTGATTTAATTCCTCTTTTAACGACGCGATGAACGTTTATTGTTTTTTCCAGGCAATTCTGTTTTACATTCCTCGGTGGCTCTGGAAGAATTGGGAAGGGGGGAAGATCCAGGCTCTCATGATGGACCTCGACGTCGGGATTTGCCCCGAGATGGAGAAGAAGCAGAAGAAGAAACTCCTCGTCGACTACCTTTACGAGAATCTCAAACATCACAATTGGTGGGCTTACCGCTACTTCTTCTGTGAGATCCTCGCACTAGGAAATGTTATCGGTGAGGATGTGAACGAGTTATTCTTAAATATTCGCATTTCATATTTGCTTTCTCATGTCAATAAGAGAAAACAAGAACCTTTGACAATTTCCTCATTTCTCCGAACCCTCGGAACCCAATGCTCATCTTTTTGTTGACCATTTATCAACATCTCTCATAGTGCCTTCATCATCATTCCTAAACAATTCTCACTCATCACCTCGGAGTTTCCAAATAAGTTCCAATTGATCAAATTAGTAATAGGTACTATACGATATCGAAATAAAATTTTTAAATTGAAAAAACGGTGCGTTACTCATTTCTGTAGCAGAGAAGAAATATTTTAATGGTACCCTGGCATATTAGCCAAATCTTCATAGTGAATTCATAAATATGATTTCTACTTATGAAGAAAAATATAAATTGATCTAATATTATCTAATACTTAACACTTTTGCGATTCCAGGGTAATATTTTCCACATTACCATGAAAATATTTTTTCTCTGCTACTGAAATGATTAACGCACAGTAACTTAAAAATTCAAAAATAGCAACGTACTGTTTCTTACTCATTTCTGTTCCAGACCTTTTTATTTTCATGGAAATGTAAGGAAAAATACCCTGGAATCTCTACTTATTGATACTACTATATTTTTATGAAATTAATTCACATGAAAAATCATATTTATGAATTTATTATAAATATGCGAGATTCCAAGGTACCATGAAAATAAAAAAGGTCTGGAACAGAAATGAGTAAAGCACAGTGCCTAAGCGATAATTGAATTATTTTACATACCATGGTAGGTACTTATTAATGTGTTATATGTAAAGTCGAGTTAAAAAGATAAGTAACATGATGCAACGAGAGATTGTAAGGATTGTCGTTCTTTTGCTCTTCCATTTGATCTCCGAAAATGCACGAGTTGAGAAGCGAAAGATCAAAATGATTACATAGGTATTATGTGCAATGTACAAACGGCACTCGTATTTTGTTCGTATCTCTCTAATTTATGTCATTTCCAAAGGATACATTTCTCTACATGTGATATAATGTTAAGGAAAAGTATTCAATAACAAAATATTATGTATGTTATTAATGTTATTCGAACGTGTACTCATTCCTGTCAGTTACGACCATCTCGAATCAGATCATAAGGAATGGATGAGCTTCTCATTTCTGTCTGTCTTTCATTGAGTGAGTTAGTGATACACTTGTCTTGTCTTACCATCAAGCAAAGAATCACAATGAAAAAAGTTCCCAACCATCACTCACTCGACTCTCTTATATAATTCACATAATAATATCTCTGACTGAATGCAAAAAGAAATATGAGAATAAACTTGATCTTGAATATTCCAACAAATTTACAACAACTGCATGCATTTTATTCAATGAGTGTCGAGGAGGGTTTTGAGGAAGTGAAAATAACGGATTTCCTCTTTTCCCGTCCTCGTCTTTTTTAGCCCTTAAAAATGTATTAGTTCTCTGCGGGGTTCAGGAAATTCCGAGTGTGACTCTATTTCCCACATGTTATCTAACTCACTTAATATTTAAACTGACCTACTACGGAAAAAAGAATGACGAGGAATAACTTAAGAATAACTTTAGTAAACTTATAATAAACTATGAAGACTTTATTGAACTTGAATTTTATTAACTATGAAAAATATTTCGTGTTTGTAAAGGTCAAACGTTCCTAATGGACAAATTCTTCGATGGCGAGTTCCTGACATTTGGCATCGAAGTTCTTCGTCTTTCAGAAGAGGATGATGGGAAGAGGGTTGATCCGATGGTTCGAATCTTCCCGAGGATGACCAAGTGTATTTTCTACAAAGGCGGGCCGTCGCTGAACATTGAGCACCACGACGCTTTGTGCATCCTCCCCCTCAATGCGGTCAACGAAAAGATTTACATCTTCCTCTGGTTTTGGTTCCTCATGCTCATGATCCTCTCGACCCTCACGATCCTCTACCGAATTGCAGTGGTCATTTCGCCAAGGATTCGCGGGTTCCTTCTCGGAACGCGCTACCGTCTCATCAGTCAAGATGTGATTCAAACTCTCATTAAAAAGTCCCGCCTTGGCGACTGGTTCCTTTTTTACATGCTCGGTCAAAATATGGATTCCATCGTATTTAAGGTACCACACTGTTATTGCTTAATTTAATTTAAACTTATTCAACTTGCATTTTAATCGTTTTAATTAATAATTAAATGAATTTTAATTTATTTTTAGCATAGTATTTAATGAAATCATTTCATGATGTAACTTAACGGTAAAATCAAGTTTAGTCAGAGAATCTTTTTTTAAAAAGACTCTGAGTTTACTTATTTCTATTATTGGGTAAAATCCCTGAGGGTGTTCTGGCATTGGTATTGGTCAAATCCTCATTTTTATTTATTTATCGTGCCATGCATGACTCGTCTTTATTATTTTTAATTCACCCTAATAATCCTCCTTTTTTTCATGGTTGATGGAAACTAAAGGAAGTGATGCACGACTTAGCTCGGAAGATTGGACACCCAAAAGACTTTGGAGAGCCGTAGGAATCACTTACGTTTAGATTCCTTTTGAACCCGACGATGAGGACGAGATGAACGGTGTGGAGACGAATCCTCCTACAAAACCATCATCATTACCATCATCATCCTCCTCGCATCGCGAAAACGAAGGAAGCGGTTCCACACCACTGCCACGTTGTTGAAGACGACAAGGTACGGCAAAACTTGTCACTTTCCCCTCTTTAAACTCAAACGGCTCTGGGACTCACACAGGAGTCAACTTGACTCTCAGATTACCTCACAATGATATTTCACTCTTTGTGCGAGGAGTTTAGAAAAGCTTTCTTGCCATTAGCAAGCATTGTATGCACATGAGATCATTTTATAATGAGGATCTCTTCTTCCTGTCGGTTCTCCGCCTTCAAAATTACAATTCATTGAGAACACACAATTTACAGCTTTGAAGAACCTCAGATTGCGTATCCGTTTATCTGTATGTTAATATAGCATTAGAAGGATTAATATTCCTGAAATTCTTCATATATATACTTGAAATACTAAAAATATTAGAAAATGTATAAGGAGCAAATGTAAGGTATTATTTAAATACAGATTCATACGTATTGGCTCTTATTTAGCATATAGAAGCTCTTTGTTCTCTCTGTGAGTTTCTCCTCTTGAGCATATAAAGATCATTTGCCAATTGCTCAGAGATCAAGAGTTCTTCTTTTCTCACTTAATCTTCTTTAAGCCAACGGGGAGGGTTTACTAGCTAAGAATAGAGAGACAGGGATTTGCACTCCATTGGAGTGGAGGAGAAAAAAATCCGAATGTCTTTCGGTTCTCAATTGAAGGAAATCAGGGCAGTTAGTTTTTAGACAACCGGAATCGAATAATAAAATATCGCACACACACAGCCAGTGAATAACCCTATCTTGGTCTTATTGCATGACAAGGAAGCTTTATAGAATTGAGTCAATTTTTTCAGAGCAGAAGGTCACTTTGCATTTCTTTTTTGTATTTCCAGATCTCCTGGCCATCCTAAAAAGACCTCAACCTATTTAAATAAATTACTTTACTATTATTATTATTATTATTATTATTATTATTATTATTATTATTATTATTATTATTATTATTATTATTATTATTGTCATTATGAAATTATGTAAATACTTTAGTTTCGGTTAGTTATTATAAGTTATAATTTCTCATGTCCAAATAGAGATACGAGGGCTGATCCCTTTAAGCCATAATTATTGACAAAGTGTTTGCCAAAGAAATTATATATGCCAAGAGATAAGATCTGTATAATTGTTCATAAATTTGAATACACACTTAAATATATTTTAAGGGACCGAGACGTTCATGATTGTAAATACGTAATTGTACATACCTAATATACACGAATATATTATAAAATTGCTTAAAAGCAATATTTTAAGTTTAAGCTATATAATAATGCATTAACCATCAACATATTAATTGTCTATGAGTGTGTCTCATGATTTTCTGTACATAACTAAAAAGAGTTTAGATGAATTTTATGGCGTGGTTAATTAGTAAATGATTTTTAATGTAATTTATGATTGAATTTCTTTACACATACATATTTGACATTGATTATATATTTATGGTAGCGGCGATATGATAAGTGTGTAAAACTCTATCCTACCTTGAATTAACTTATTAAATATCATGTTAAAAGTAAATTAAGTATAGGATGAATGCAATATTTTTTAGTATTTGAAATTATGTTTATAGAATGAATTTATGGATAGGCTATTGAAACTTAATAGTAACCTTTAGCCTAAGAATGAATGTTTGTTTAATCGTGCCATAAAAAACAAAAATTAATTTTGTGATGAAAGTAATGAGGACATACAGTTTCCTCAGATTAATAATTATTAAAATATAGTTGAAATTTTTATTTTTGTGGGTGCATACTGCATATTCTAAACATTGTTCTAAATTGAAATTTTTAAATGAGAACTAAAGTTCATTTTAATCAATTTATTATTAAAGTAAGACGGCCGTCCTTCCCGGTCCTTCAGAAAAATGTATTTTTAATGAAACAGTGTAAAAATTAAACGAAATGTTTTATAAAATATATTACAGTTTACAATATAATATTTGTCCTTTGGTGAGTTAAGTATTTTATTAGCAATTTGTGAAATTAAGACATATTTTAAGATTTCATCTCAATTGAAAAATGTGTTCTGGATTTTCATTATTTTTACCAATGAGGCGAAACAGGCGTAAAGCAAAAACAATTCAATAATAAAATTGCCGTCAATAAAATAATGTTTAACTCTAAAATTGAAATTAAAATTGAACATAAATATATTAAATATCTTTTCATCATAACTAATTTGTAAAAAATAAATATTATATATATATATATATATTATTGAACTACTTAAAATAAAAAACGATAAGTGTTCCTTTTGATAAATTGCACATGAACCCGTGCCTCTAAAACCAACGAGCAAATTGATAATAATTACTTAAATAAATTTAGACCACAATAAACTTTTAGGCATCAAAACATATTTAAAAATATGTAGGTATTCTTAATCATTCGTTTTTATTATTTTCACTATCCAATATTATATTTCACTTAATTCTTTGAATGTTCATTCAAATATTGTAATTTGTATTAACATAATATCATATTGTTATATTGTTATATAACAATGTTAGAACCCGCCAAAATAAAGCGAGATCATAACAAATCTATAATAACTTCTGTATTCTAAATTAATTTACCAATAAAATTATTGAATTATTATATCACAAAAAGAATTGTAAATATAAAGCATTTAAATGTCTATAAAATTCAATTTTGTACTAGTGAAAGTTTAGGTGAAAGTAAATTAGATAAATACATTCGAGAATACGGATATTATGTATACTTGTGTACCTACTTAAAATATGCAGAATATTACAGAATTAAGGACATGAGATTCATGATTGAAAGCCTTACATAAATAATATCTAACATTTGTATGCTTAAAAATAAGGATATTTATTCTAATGTATTTGTACATTTTGGGCTAAGGATGATGATGTAAATGTGAACTTTGTTTAACTACCTGTAGATAAAATATATTAACATGTCTATTATTTTATTAAAAAGAATATTAAAAAATTGAATATTATCATTTATTGTGAACATGTATGCTGACTAAAACTGATGAATTTAATGGAACTGATGAGAAGAACTTGAAATGTTTATTCAAATATCTAATTATAAAGTAAGAATATACATAATATGAAAATTTTATGAATGCATGAAATTGTATTGTAAAAAGATAATAAATATATCTTGACCAAAAATGAAGATAAAACGCTATATAAAAACAGAATTGAAGAAGAGGACAGTATTTAAAAGAGTCGGAAGAAGACACTCACAAACACACACCAAGAGGAAAAAGGAGAAAAAGTTTAAAATTAACTCTATCTGTACGATTACTCCTTGTTTAAACTCTCAAGTTCTTCATATCCCTTCATGATGCGAATAAAAATAGGTATTCCCATTTTCCAACAACATTTTTTTGCACTTCTTTTTGTTCTTTTCGTTTATGTAGTTTCTTACCTCTGATCTGTCGCGTTTAGCACACTCTCGTATTCGCTTACACATAAGTACCATGAATAAATAGGATAGGGAGAGTAGCCCAGATGAAGTGAATAGGAAAAATCTTTTTGAATCTCTTCCTCAAGTTCTTTTTGTAAGAGTCCCATGTATTCCCACCACTGCTATAGATCACATTGGGGATACATCTGGAAAACTGTGAAACTAAATTTAAGCAACAATAGATTACATGAAGGTGTCAAACCACAGAGGTTCCACATTCCCTCCCAACTCCCAAATTCCAAAGACCGTAATGCTCTCGCAACCTTCAACTCATCTTCTCAAAGTTTCTAAGTAAGTTAAGATCGTCCGTGTGAGAGACGGGACGGGAGAGTAAAAAGAAAAGAATTTATTAGCAAATTCCTTCACTCGCCAACGCCCGCGCGGGTTTAAATAGCCAGTTTACCAATACCACCACGAATATCGGGAATGCGCATTTTTATACAGAGTATTCACTCAATAATACATTTTTGTATCTTATATGCATATAAAGTATTTGGGATCTTAGAAGGGACTTGTATTGGAAATAGGGAAACTGACTTTCTTAAATATATCGATTACGTCTTGTCACCCATCACTCACTTACCACCTTGTTAACGAGACACCTTGACATACATTTTAATTAGCTAACGAAAGAATATAAATGAAATCGAGCGGACCAGATGGAAAACTTCGAAATGAAAAATTATTGTCATTTATCCAAAGCTGCAATTATTTCCTCAAGGGTCTTTATCGTGTTTGTCTCCCTGCATTCTTTGATGGCAATTTGGGAATTAACTTATTGTGTTCGTTAAAATTATCTATTTTCTCCATCCAATAATTTCACTTTTATTATCCCTTTTTCCTCTAAGAAGACACATGCACACGAAGTGAAAGAGTTCGCTGTCTCTCTGTGTATGTGTTTTTTTAGTGCTTTGTCAGCTATAGGGTCGTCAGTCGTTGAAGAGATGCTTGGTTAAGTTGAAACGTTACACTCGATCCTTCCGTCAACAAGTTGTCTTGGCTCATGTAAAACCATCCATGGATTCAAACACGAGGAGTCAATGCAGAGAGAAAACTACTAAAGATAAAATACTCGAGCTCAAAGATTTAAGAGTGTTAGAAGATGAACAAATCCCTCAAGTCTTCTTTGGCATAAAAATAGTTAATAGTAGTCATTTTGAGCTTTACAGACGTGACATTTCTATTGCCAATTTAGAATAATTTTAAATTCTTCCTGAATTTTTCATTTTTTCATTGAGATTTACTATTAGGAACGCATTTAGTCTATTTAGGTAATAAAATGAAGTTATTCACATCTTTAATTCATATGAATCGATATATATATTTAATTTTTTAAAATAAACTTTGAGTGACTTTTAAAATTAAGCGAAAGTTTCACTAATGAATATGAAGGATGCGTTTATCCGTTTCCTCCATATAATATTATAAAAACATGAGTAATGTTAATTGTTAGGTAGTATAATTACAATTCACTTTTCAAAACAAAAGTATTTAACGCTCGTTAGTTAGGAAGTCTTTACAAATAATAAGCATTATTATTTCAAAGAGATAGTTGAATTTATAAATTTTTCCAATCAAACCCCTCATCACCTCATAGATCATTGTTGTAATGTGAAAAGCATTTTTGTAGAAATTAAAGTTAATGACAAAACTTATCATAAATAGTAATATAATATCATTTTTCTTGATAATAAGAATCCAAATAAATAATAGTGTAGGAAATGAGTAGAATCTAAAGAAAAGCAACTATGTTCAAGAAGTTGAGTCGAGTAAATGAGCATGTGGTTGTAGTAATATCTTTTTGCAGCTCTCAAAACTTTAATGCCAGCAATTTTAAAGTCATAAAGAGAGGTCTTACGTCCATGATTATTGGGTCTATGAGGATTTATATCTTCCTAATTGTTTGCCTTGTTTACTTTTAAATCCCTGTCGCTTCGCCCAAAAGCATATTTCTCCATTTCGGTTCGCCCAACATGTCTAAATGGAAGCCGAAGGAGGGAGTTGACCTCGTCACAAATCGCTTAAGAAATGAGAAAAAAATCATTCTAGCTTTTCATGACGGCGACAAAGGACGACAAAAGCGCCCAGCGTTTTTCGGCATTTCCTTCTCTCAGATTATACTCTCATTTTTCTTGAGTCTCGTCATGATGTAAGGAAAGGTTGGGCTTTAATAAAGGTAAGAAATGTGTTCTTCACAGAACTTCTTTTAAAGGCGACGACAAAAATAAAAAATAGAAATGCTTACAAATGTTCCAAGTTCTCATCCTTTACACAACTCGTTAATCAGAGGAGTAAAAGGATTAAAGAAGCTTCTCATTGCCGAGAGCCGTCGGAGTCGTTGAAAATGAAAAGGCCACAACTTGTGCTTTTACTTCATTTTCTATTTTTTTCTTCCCTTTTCATTCTGCGACTCAAATTGGCCAATTAAAATTTTACTTTACTGATAATGTTGAAAGTGAAGCTCATTATCCTTTCGATTCCGTCAGCCGTCCTAGTAATTACATATGTCTCATTGTCATCATCAAGAGCACCATTCCATATAATAGATAATATTGGTATGAGTTTGACCGTCTAAACCATTTCTTTAACTAATAACATTCCATCTTCTTCTTTTGCCTCCTTCTTTGCCTTGTGTGATTTTTTGCCTTTTAATTCCTGAGGACGATTCTCGAGGCGATGAAGCATATTATTTGGCAAAATTGTTGGTAATGATCTTGTAATCATAAAATGAATATATCTTATGGGTAAATGATAATGGATGATTAAAGTCGCCTAGTTCATTAATATTACTTTTTGTGGAGCAGCGTCGATTAAAGTGCCTGGCAAATAATTTATTATCATATCATATTATTCGAGCTATTCGAGGAAGAGACCAACGAGACATCAAGGTGTTTAGTGCAAATTGGCTGAAGGCAAGGCTATGAAATCGAATTATCCCATCACCCATCACTTTTCAAGCTTTTGCTTCACACACATCAAATGAAATAATGCTATTGTTGAAAATGAATTGGAATCATAGCCGCCTTTCAGGCCCAACAAAGGCAACCACACCCTCGTAATTGATACAGAAGGAACAGGTGACATTTTTTCTCTTATTCAACTATTCATGGCACTTAATTAGGGAGTTGATTAACAAAAACGATTTGAGAAGGAAAAATCAACATTTACATAAACTTATTTCTTTTTTCGCATTTTTAAATTACTCATCAAACCCTGAATTCTTATATAATTCGAAATGACGCAGAGCAAAATGCGATTCAACTAAAAGATCTCAAATTACTATGTATTGAATTTGAATGCAAATTCATGATGAATTATTATAAGAAATACATGGGATGGTGAAATGAAAGTAAGTAAAATTAATATTTGGAATGAAAAAGTGTCTGACTTCATTAAGAATATCATTAACGTGAGAAATTTTAGTCATAAATATAAAAAATTGACATTTAGTTCCTCATTATATTACAAACACGTTTTAAATTATATGAAATGTTCTTAGCTTTTGTATACTAAGATTCGCAAATCTCTATAAAGGAAACTTTCTTACTCTTACCTTAGTAAGATTTTCAACATACATCTAATAACATCTTCTTAATCTTACTTAGCATTCTAAATTTTTGCATATAAGAAAGCTCCACAAGTGTGAATTATAGACAAATCAGGAGCAAAAAGCAAAGGAATTTAAACAAAGGTCTCTTCCTCTTAATTAGCTTTCCATGTGCATAATATTTGCATACATTAGTTTATGTATTTCATCCTTAATAATAAACCTAACGACTGGTCAGAGATTTCCACAAGAGGTAAAAAAGATAAGGATAAATAAGGATTCAGACACTCTGACTTCCCCTTGTTCTCCTAATGAATCGAGATTGAGAGACCGGAGAGGAGATGAAGGTGCGATTCGCCACCCACACGAATAATCACCATGCAACTCCTTGTAGTCCAACTGGAGAGACCTTTGATTGGAATTGTACAACGACTTTGATAGATGATCCCCATGTGGAGATACATATTGAACGACGACGAGGGAGTGGAATTGAATCTTTTGCAATCATCCCTTCTTCGCCTTTCGAACCTTCCTTGTTTGAATCAAGACAATAAGGGAAGTGGTTGGCCGAAGGGGAGATTATTACATATAGTATTACATTCAGATCTTCAGCTCCTTTGGTCGTCCGATATATAGGCGACTTGGCTGACTGACGTGTATTTAATAAACAAGGCAAATGTATATCTACGTATATCAAATGTAGTACGAGAGTATGTAATAATGCAATGCAATGTGGGGATTTGTTCGAGGAATTCCCATCTCGTCTGCATGTTGGAATTTGAGTGAGTCGGTCGCTCTCTCCCACCACCAACCACCACCACCAAATGTTCCCTCATGAGTCCCTTCAACAACACTTACAACTCCTGATGCTACAATGAGCCCAACAATGAAATGCATTCAGTTTCGTACCTTTCTAAACTTCACTTCCCTTCCATGCCGTCAGTCCACGAGGAGAAGTGAGAGTGTCGACACGCATGGAGACCGCCACCATGTCGGTGGACAATTACAGGGTACCGTCCACCGTTTGATGGTACCCGGCGCCAGGGATATTTGTGCAACGAAATACCCGGGATTTTTAAAAAACCGTTTTTGTCAACATGATCAACAGGTAAAAATTTATACTATTCTGAAGTTTGCCTGTATTTTATAGATTACATCTTTATACTGAGCATTAATTTGTATGCATTTTAAGATGACGATGGTCATATCTTGTCCATACTCCAAGTGCATATTATTGCTGAGATAAAAATTACAATTATAGTGAAAGGGCTATTAAATATGGGCTTAATAATGATACATGGTTAAATGCAAAGACATCAAATAAATAGGTTTTATTTGTGCAATATTAAAATCCTCTAGATAGTAAAATGAATACGTGTGCCCCAGAGGGCTTGACGTTCTCTTTCATTATTCTGTAATCCATTTTCGTGGTTCCTCCACCGGCGACAAGGAGGAGAGGATTTGCAAAAGGAAAAGTTTTTATATAATTAATATTAATTTGTCATAAAGACAATTTACAGTGTTTCGTCACGGGTGTGTGAGTTGAGTCAAAGTCGCAGATCACTTTTCAAGATAACCTTTTCATATTTCATTCAAGTTTTCTTTCGTAATAAGAAGGGAGTTCCTCGCATCTCCTTTATCCTCTTCATTCATGTGGATCTTCTTTGAAAACACATTTTTGTTTACGTTCGCATTCACTCGCAGCTGAGTCTTTCATCCCTTAATACCGTAATGTGTCCTTACAATATTTACTATATATTCTTTCCATCCAGCTTCATCCAGTAGATTCATTCTATTATGACATATAGCTAAACACATATGTAATACAAATTTATTGTTATATAATAAAAGATAATCCTATTAGAACTTTAAATAATAAATCTTTGTCGAGATTCTTTATCAATATATGCAAGAATCAATGAATGAATGAACGAGGAAAAGTTTTTAATTCAATTTAACGACGGACTTCCTATATAAACATGATGAGCGAGCTTACACATGATTAACTGCAACTGTCTAACTTTCATTCACGTACAAGAACGTCTTCGTTCCTATATGAGTGCATTGTCATCTTTAGTCGTCTTGTTCATAATTCACTCAGCAGACCTATGCAATACAATAATAGTTCAAAAGATATTTTATAATAAAGCTCTTTCGAATTCCCGTGCCGTCCGTGTGAGCTAGTGAAATAATTTCTATCTCTTTAAAGGGTCTTAAATCTTCAAAGGAACCGAGTGTGTGAGAGAAAAGTGTGGCCATTGAGGCTTATTGAATAATTCATGAATTTAAGCCATTCACATGAACTCTAATAATAATAAAAAATAATAATTTTCCGTAAAAAACAACAATTGAATCCTGTTGATTTAAGGCGGTTTTAGTAGATGGAACACACACGTAATGCATAAAAAAAATTTTATTTACAACATTATTTTGATTTATTCTTCATTTCCTTATTTTATTTGCCTAATATTTTTTCAATTATAAAATATATCATAGTAAGTTTAATTAATTTACAAAATTGTTAGGAATTTAGGGAATACAATGACTTGCTTTTAAAAACTAAGCTTATAAAAATATATTCTTATCAATTTTAATACATGGAAATATTGTTTATTTATTATTCGGAAGTTAATTTAGAAAACCTATAAATTTTATAATAAATGTGAAAATTGATGAATTTCTGCAGCATTTAGTGGGATTCCTTTAATGCTAGATTGTTCAAGAAAATGTATTAAATGTCGGTTTCAAATTAGCAGCATTAGGCAATTTACAATTGTGTATAATAATTATTTGAAAACTTACTTCAAAAGCTTGCGAATCCACCGGTTTCCATTGAACGTTCATTACAAAGAGGAATAATAGAAAAAGTTTTATAGTGGAAAAATGGATGGTTTGAAATCAGTGGTTTATGGCATGATTACTACATTACACCATTATAATATAAAGAACACTCAAATTGCTTCGCAAGTATTTTGAGTTTACGCGTGAAGTTTTTATGCGAATAAAATTCGATTAAGGCATTTCTGCGAACAAAAGTAATTTCAACTTCCTACAACCGAGAATTCTCCTTTGCCTTTCCAACTATTAAACGAGAGCCTGCCAGGATATACACGAACACGTTGATCTAATGCTCATAGGCAAGTAAATTGAAACTGTGGTGGCCTAGAGGTGAGATTAAAGAAAGGCTATTGACGATTTAAAGACCTTGGGGATTTTTCCTACAAAATGCAAAATCTGATCATCATCATCATCCCAATTGCCCAAGAACCAACGTCGTAAAATTGTATCGCCACCGACTTTGAGACCTTTCTTCAAAGAATCTCTGTCTAATTATTTATTTACCTCCAGACCAGAATCCTCTGGTTAATGAGCAAAGCTATTGTTCTTTCGCATAAATGCTATTTATTTTCAACTGGCTACACCACCGTTTTTTAATGCCATTTATTTAATGAGGAAATAATTGAACACAGAGCCCATTAAATCCTTCCCATTTCCATCTCTTCATTGTCCTGTGAGAGATATATCTCAGGGAGGCGAAGGAGAGAGGAGGGAGTAAATAAGCGTGGAGGAACAAAGACCCAGTAAAATAGAAGAAGACAGGAGGCGACATGAGAACCAGGCAAAGGGAAGTTCCCAATTACAGTAGAATGTAAGGAAAAGGGAAACAGTTAACCCAAAGTGGAGTCCAGTTACTGAATGAAACTACTTGCTCGTACTTAGTCATTAACTTGTGTATTTGACGATCCCGAATCTGCATCGGAATTTGCATTATTATTATGTATGCTTACATAGTAGATAGTTAAATAATAATATACCAAAAACTCAAATTCTACACAAGCCTTTTTCATAAAGTGTTCTGATGTTCTGCTTTATTTAGAGGATAATAGTAAAGGACGGACGGTTTTCCTCATATCTATGCTAATTTCCTCGCAACATCATTTACTCATTTTTTTTATTAAAAAGGTATGCCGAATATATTCAAGAAATTTTTGTTTATATCTGGTCTTCTAAATCTTGTATAAGATCATCTGGAAATATGGAAAATTAAATTATGTATACATAGTTAATAATAATATCTTATCAGTCATTATATGTCTGTATATTATCCCATCTGTAATATCCACCACCTCGGTTTCATCCTCAAATTGCTATCAAATTAACCAAAATTGGAAGGAATTTAGTGTGTTAATTCGTTTAGTCCTGGATGATCTTCGAATGTTATAAACGTCGAGTTTTCACATTGTTGTGCAATAGTAATTATCGGAAGAGAATGGTTGAATTTGGGGGTTTGGATGGGCCATATGGCTTGAATTTTTATTGTAACTCGTGGGCAGCGTTGCCCCTTATCTCATCTCTCTCAAACCCACCTTCCAATCCTTTCACTTTTTCTCTTTAATAAAGAGGAAGCTCTTTCCTATGCAGATAACATTATTCTAATAAATGGAAGGTAAGAGACGATCAATCCCTCTCACTTATATTCTTACAGGTAGTAAGGCGATAAGGCTCTCTTGCTACATGCACTCTCCAATATTTGCCCCTTTTGCTATACACGATGTACTTATTAGGCCCACATAGATATATTGATCAACATCGTCCATTCATCTCTTCACTCCATAATAGTACAACGTGCTCGGGTTTCTCGTGTCTGTGTGTGTGTTTCGGCTCATGTGTACCTAAGGAATTGAAGATGCGACTTTGACTCTCGCTGATGAGAAAAGAAAACTTTTTTATAATGTTTATGTTCTTTATGAGCCCAAGAGAAATATTTTGTCAAAGATAAGTAATTAGTAATTATCCTTGTACTCCTTTCCCTATTTAGACATTTTTAATATAAGTTTCTTTAAAGGAGGGAGTTTACAACACGAATGCAATACAACATACCATATGGCCCTTATATTTACTATTTTTTAATGGTCTGTAATTTACTTTCGTTCGAAGGTACTTAACCTAGGGTGTATAAAAGGGATGGAGCTTTATTCATGAACCTGAATGTCCCATAATGTGTAGGCGAGGACGTTGGCTAATAAGCAATTTTATTGCTAATATTTGTATTGAATGTTGTTGAAAAGCACCAGCTTTTAAAACAATTCCCTTCTCCCTTATTTAATTATTGGCAGCTAAAATATTGAATGAAATTGAGAAAAATTGAATTGAAAAATTTGAATAAAAAATTGGTTTTTACAACAATGCGGCTTTTAAGTATACCTAAATTAAAATTCATGAGTGCGGTAGACATAACACGTGGAGTGAAATACTCCAGACGTAATAACATTAAATAAGTCTGATGTTCTCGTGCATATTAATTCATATCTAGGCTAAAAAGTTTAAAGAAGCCTGGCGCTGAAAAGTTTGGGTTTTAAAGGGTACAATTAGGGTTTTTAAATTTGTGAATTGTCGGGTTAAAGCCCTCAAGTTCCTCTGGGTTGGTAGGTTGGGATGAGGGAGTCTGTTGAAGGAAGCAGTTACGCTGCTTCGTGTCACTTTTTCACACTCTCCTATTATCATATCTCTCTCCCTACTTTATTACGACGGCTTACTACATGGAATAATAATATTGCATATTCAGACACAACTACCCATCATTTTCATCTCGTCATTCCGCCACGTAAATGACGATGAGTATTGAAATCATCATAACACGAATTCCCGAATGTGCAAAAGAACATTTCTTACATTCACATTAAGGAGTAGAAGCGTAAGTAAGAGTCGCCGGGATGGGCGTTTATATGCTTACTGTACCCAACAACTTGTACTCTTTCTTACTGTTATAACTCGTACCTTATCATATATGAATTATGAAAACATTTGGATTTTTCGGGTATATGGCTCATATTATTATCATGATGTCCGTCAATATAACTAATTAATTTCGTATTTTATCTTGGCATTTTACATTCACAGAAAAGTGCACATTTGAAATTAATTGAAGTGAAGAGCACTGGACGTGGAGAAGTATGAAAATTGGAAGTTGAGAAATGAAGTGAACTAAAAGTAATTCACTTCAAGATAATACAGTTAGCCATGAGAGGGGCTCTTTTTCATTAAGATCCTCGATCTTTCCTGGTATCTCAAACGTTCAATTGTCTCTTTATGACCAGACACTTTTAAATTGTTTCATTTGATTACGCGAGAGATGCAGACATATGAGAATGTAAATCGTGAAAGTTCAATCTGGGATTTTCTATACCGACTAAAGCAGTATGTATAAAATTTTCTGTGTGTACTAATAGGGAGGTTGTCTAATGTATAACGACGTCTGTGTATGCATAAATAAGTTTTTCACCCACCCGCACCCTTTGCCATAAAATAGGAGATGGGAGGAGAGAGGAGTTTGGAACGGTGAGAGTGGAAAAAACCTCCGCCTTGTTTTTCTTCCTTTTTTCTGGTTCATTTGAGTCTCAATTGGAATTTGACTTGCTGGTTAATATTTTATCATGTCTGCGTTAGAGCTATTTCACCCCGGCTCTAAGTTTCAAAGGCGGATTCAAAGGAAGGAAATGGAAATTTTACGTTACAAAAGAGAGCAGAGAATTGAAGATTGACAAATTAGCTCTCATTTCCGCTTAAATTAGGTGTATATATCTTCCTCCAGTTCCGTCCTGGCACATTCAAAATGAGATCCATGAGTGGAATAAGGATTTGGAAAGGGAAAACAAGATTTTCTCAAACGAGTTCACAAATTCCTCATCTTCTCCTCATCTTCATTTGGTTGGTGAGCAAAGATAAATTTTGTTTTGGGATTGTGAAATTGTATTAGGATTGAGAAGGAGAGACATTATTGGCAGAAATAATATGAGGATATAAGTACAAGAATATACGTAATACGAAAAGATATAGATGTAAGTAAAGAGACAGAGGTGAGGATGAAGAAGGTGAAGGGTTGAAACCCTGAACTCCGTTTGCAATCATCATTCTAATAAATAAATTCTCCTCCCGGCTGTTCAAAGTTGTTCTTATAATTGTATGCGATATTCTCATGATAAATCTATGTGGAATGTATAGCTTCATTTGAAAAAGGGCTAGGACAATTGGATCTCTTTTTGAGAAAAAAATAAATGAAGCAAATGTAGGCGTCTCCTGTAATCCTTAATACTCCAATTCTCTGCTAATTGTAAATGGATGTTTATAATATGCAAATTACTCAAGTGTTTTTATTTTATCCCGTATCTGAATTATTAGCAGGTTGTAGACAATAATGTACGTATTAATATAGAAAAATATCTTTTGCATGCTTTATTAGTGAAGGAAGTCATTACATGTACTATTATTATATAAAGACTTTTGTAATTTTACAATTTGTTTAAAAAGTCTGCATTAAGATACACTATGTACTTATTCTATAAATGGGATGTGAATTTACTGACTCAAATGTAAGAGAAGTGAACGATGGAGTTGTGTGCTTGTAAAGTTACACAATTTGGATATCATGTCTTTGAATGGTCGGAAACGAGAATGAACTTTGTGTATTTGTTTTCACGGGAAGGATGGAGAATGTATCGGTGAACGAGTCGTGTAATAAATTTCACTTCCTATCATATCATATCCCAATTACATACATTACACACGTTTTCATTTCCTCTTCCTCCGGTGGTTAAAATATGAAAAACTCATTTATGACTCCTCGCATGTATCTTTTTCTACTTTTCTTCTTCTCAGGTGTATATTTTATTTTACATCTTTTTACAGAAGAAGATCCTCTCTTTAAAAAAATTCTTTCAGGTCTGTCGAGCATTTTACAAAAAAATTAGTAATTCTAATAATTTATGCTTATAATAAGATAATATGTATGAAAACCTTAAAATTATGTTTATTGCATTTTTGTATTTGTCCTTTAAAAGTAATTTGTGCTTGTTGGCTCGCCTTAACAAGCCCTGAGTCAGGGTTTAAATTAAAAGAAAACTTGATTGCATTTCTGCCCATAATTACAAAGTTCGCATTTAGGAAAAATTAGTCATATTTCCATTGAAAACTTGAATCTCTTGATTCATCCAGACAGAGATTATCATATCAAAGGCTCCTGAAAATTGCAAGTCCTTATTTGTCATGATCTTGTATGGAATTTTGTCCCGATGTTGGCAGGCACAGGAATGTTTGATGGCGCTTTTCTTCTTATGAAAGGAATGAAAAGAGCGGAAAAGGGAACCGAAACGAAAGAGAAGCACATGGCAAAAACTCGAAACTTGTTGACTTCGCACTGACATAATAGGCTGGAGAAATTGAAAAAAAATTGTGTTCTTCTGTGTTCAAGTTGAGAGTGGGGATGCATTAGGAAGATTTTTCCTAATCTCTTCTTCATGGAGGAGTCAAGAATAGCTTTTATGGCCATGGTGGTGGAAGTGGAAGATTAAAAGGAATCCATTTACAGGAGACGCGCTTGTCTGTCGGTACATATTTTATTGTCAAAGGCTCATAACAATGAGAAAGTCCGTTTTTTAAGGTTCCTAAATCTTCACCAGCCTGTCTCGGTTATCTTCCGAACCAAGTGATCTCGAGTTCACGGACCATCTTCTTAACTCCGCTCAGCCCTGCTCTCAGCCCAGAGAGATCACATGGAGAATTAGCATTTGAATATGGCCATAAAATAACTTCACTATGGCATGTGGAGTAAAATAAACTTTAATTGCTAGCTCTAAATGGAAGGAAGGGGAAGAGGGAGGAGGCGCCGCTTTTCTTTCAAATTCCCAATTATCTCTTAAATGAGACTACGTGTGCAGTTAATGCTAATTCGCTCCTCATCATCGCATCGCAAAGCTCAAAATCTCGAGAATCCATATAATTCCATTTGAGTTTTACAGAATGACGTTGGATTCGTTTGAACTTTTTCTTGCTAAATCACTTTATTTAGAAATTCGCTTAAAATTTCATGGCAAATGTGAAGAATTTCTTAATTTCCTCAAAGTACATCCAATTATTAATGGAATTTTTTGCAAGGATATTACAAATACAATACATGTAATTTTATTATCCTTCGTGCTTCTTTAGCATTTTATATCTTTCACTACATGTATGGTATTTTTTAGGAAATATTAAAAATTTCATAACATAAGTTTATTATAAATCCTTTATGGTCGGTGTAAAAAGTGTAAGTGGAATTTAAAGCTAATACAGGTGGACAGTGAAGCGTTTAGTCATGCCTATTGACTTAAGCAAAAGATTTTAAGAGCTTTCCTTTAAAAATCAAGCTGCTTGTATTATATCTTTGAAATTGAGAGTTTAACTAGGAATATTTTTGGGCATATTTAAAAGTTGCGTAGAGTCCTGAAGCTGGAAGTATAATGTCTTTAAGGCACCGTTGGGCTTAATGCATTGACTGACCATTGTTTCTTAAGCAGCTAAAGTAAGTGTGACGACGCCCATATGAATTTTCTCTTGAGAGTCTTGAAGGATGTTCGTTCGAGTCCAAGGCTGTCGTTTGTGAGTGAAGGCTCCTCAGATTGAGAATTCGGCATGTGAGTTGGTGGAGTAAAGGGGGAAACGCTCTTCTTCTGATGCAATCTCAATCTATCACATTCTCTCTCTGTTAAGACCAAAAGCACTTTCAACTTCTTCCCTCCAATTCAATTCACACATATGCCCAAGTTTACTGCAATAAAGTGTTAAATATCTTTATTGCTGAATTTTATACTTTTCACTATAATGGCTCACCTGAATGAATCAAAACAAAGTTGATCCAAGTATGAGCTATAGCTAGTATTCAAATATTATATGAGTAAATACTATGGGGATTCAATTGTAATTGATCTATCAATCTTATTTACAGTACTCATAAATATATATAAATTTTAAAAAAATAAAATGGAATATAAAGGACAATAGAAGGAATGCAAGTCTGTTAGTTGAATTTCATTATGTATGCAAATATGAAATAGGTACATGGAATAGATATAATATAACGCGGTCTTTTTTCCTTGAGTAATAATGATTTCCCTTTTATTAGCATTTTATTCGATCACTTGTTGATTCTTTCTTATCATAATGACGAATTTGTGGGCGTGGGCGCGAACCAACCTGCATATATTTGTTTAACGCAAAATTATCTAACTTCATTATCATACGTTTAATTTCCCTTTGAGATCGCTTCCCTCTAAAAATCATAAAACAATTGGAAAATGAAGTATTTAAACGAATCCTGTTGACTGCTCGAGGGAGATATGAGCATGAAAACGAAATTGCTCTTGTACTTTTAATATAAATATTAATAATAAGCATTGTGTAAGTTCATGTGGGCTTGGCTTTTGAAGATGAAGAGACAAGCAGAGTCTGAGCCCCCCAAGGATGAGATGAAGATAAAGGAAGAGATTTTTTTCCATTCCAATGCATTATTCTTAATACGCTCCATGTTAATTGCTTCCCTATTGATCCTCTTCTCACACGGCCGCTTATGTGATTCTAAAGTCCTCGCTCTGTCCAAATTAACCTATATATATCTATTAGTATAAGAATAGTCCCATGTGATTGTGTTTGTAATTACTTGCGTTTTCAATCACGTTCGACCTTAACTTGATGGTCTAATGAATAATTCGAATCTCATCTCTTGAGCTCAATATAGCGAATGACTCAAGAACTCACGGTGAGTGAGTTGAGAATTGAGCAAGAGAAGAGATGAAATGAAACTCCTTCTAATCCATCCGTACTTGCTCAGCCCTCGAGGAGCTGAAGAATGACGAGAGCCTTTTAGGACATCTTTATTTTAAATCCCTTAATACACTTAATAATCTTCCTCTTTATCACAACATTTTTATCAAACTTTTGGTTTTTTAATTGAATTGAATCGTGTATATTTTTGTCTTTAAATTCTCATTTCGGAGTACAAGAATAAGGATAAATTATGGTATAAATTACGATATTTAACCGACAGCAAAGAATAATGAACATCCGTGTTACAAAAATTCAAATGTTTGCATTATAAGTTGTAAATAAGATTACAATATACCTGTGTATATTGAATACAAAAGAAAATAAGATTTGATGTGTTTAAATTTCTTATGAGGCGCATTGTCCATGAAATTTAATTATGGGCCATTAGCAATCTTTTAACTAATAAACAAACATACATACAAGTTGGGTTTTAAAAACTGAAAAGGAACATGCTTGGATACTTTCAATGTTTTTAAAATTTATTTGTCTGAACCCATTGAGGAAATTGAAGAAGGCAATAAAATTTATATTGCCTTTCTCATGTCCATTATAAAAATACGAACTAAATGGGATAAATACATGGGTGAGTGCGAGAGCAAATTTAAATCCGTGATGTTGTGATGCGAGAAAGTTGTTGAGAACTCATGCACTCCCGAGGAATAACGTGAAGGGGCATAAAGTAAATACTCGATGAGAAGGATCTTGAATCTTAAACAAACAGGGTTTTATTATATAAATTGAAGGAGAAGGAATCTTCTTCACTTCTTTTTTTTTTTTTTACTACACCAGACTTTTCGAGACAGAAAAGAGATGAGGAGATTAAAATTGTTCGAGTAAACCCATTACGTTCAATTAACATGAGAAGCAATATTATTCTATCGCACATGATGTCTTTGATAAAAATATATTATAACCAAGCTAAAGGAATAGAGACGGGATATAAAAAAGAAACTTCACCTTTATTATTGTGGAAGGGAAATGTGAAAAAAGGTAAACTATCTCTTCTATATGTATTTTCCATTGTGTATTTTAGACCTGAGAGATCGGTTTATTACGCACGACAAGGTAGGAGATTGAATGAGAACTTTGGTTTAATGCAATCTTGAACATCATCAATCCCTCCTTTCTCCTCTGACTTCTTAAAAACTTATTTAATTCCATGTGCATACGTAAGGACCCTTGAGATACGTAATAAAAGCACTTCGCATCTTACATCTTCACTTGCTAGACTTCATGTATTCTATCTTTTACCATAAGCTATTCTTTATCATTTCGGAAATCAGCTCTGTTTAATTTCCTTTTAATCTTTCCTATATAATCTCAACTCTTATGGTTTAGAAAGGTTTAAAAGAAGAGTTAAGTTAGGTAATAATAATGTATTATAGAATTATTTATATACGGAGATGGGTATTATAAAAGCAAACATCTTTAGGCCCGGAAGAGTTCCTTGATGTTTAATGTTTTAAAAGTACAAACTTACTTTATGGATAAATGCATGGATGAATTGAAGCTACTGCGCGAATATCCTTTAATTTCCGTCTGACTAATTTCTCATCTTTATATTATAATGATTAAACTCATCTTGTGAATAATAATTAATAATTGCTAACAACGCATTTAAAAGCATTTTTGGCAGTAAAGAGGCACAAAGTAATGCGAATTTTTATTTATATACACAAGCACAATTTATTATGTAGAAGGCATGGAACATCATGATGATTTTGAATTTTATTCGTGCGCGTTCGGTTAGTGGATCATAATTGGAGCTTTTGACAAAGATTGACCGTCAACTTTCATGTAATATTAATGATGACCGCCATAAATAATTAATAATGTTTATAATTTATTCTTGTGACAGGGAAATGAAGAAGGTCCTTTTGGTCCCGCTGTTTGTCATCTTAGTGAGCGTGACGTGGACTGAGGGCCAGTCGAACTACGGGATCCAAGGGAATGACATTGAGTATGGTGAAGGGCTCCCTCAGCTCGCCACCCTTGCCGGAAAAGTCACAGAGTTGGACACGCTTCAGCCTGACATCGCCCTCAACCGAACATCAGCGAATCTCAATTGCGCATCGGGGTCGATGAATGTCGTCCTCCGGTTCAAAGAGCCTTTCTATGGGATTGCCTACACGGACTTTGATCGAACGAGTCCGTGTTTTCTTCAAGGGACCGGTCAAACGACTGCGACACTCGACCTTTCCCTAAAAGGATGCGGGACCCGACAGGTGAGAATTGGATGAGCGCTTAATGCAGAGAGTCTCATTTTCGTCATACAACCTTCTTGTGCTCCTCGTTGTCAGAGACCAGTCCGTTTGTTGCAAAATGATCTTTAGGTAGATTTCAGGATCTAAAATTCTAGGTTGGTGAATGTAACTAGTAAAATTCCTTTTTTGGAGACGATGATTGCAAAAAAAAGTTTTTAAAATTGCATTAATTTGGAGATACACTTAGGAAAGAAAGGTGTACGAGTCAAGAAGGTATTTCTATTAAAGCAAAGGCATGCTGGTAACTTGTTAGCGACTTTTAAATGAATAAGATAGGGTGAATATTTTTACAGCTTCAGTGCAACACATACCTGTACATGTAACGAATGTGAGGGAAAGAGAGGCGTAAATGAGGCATGGACAAATCGGCATGCAAATGAGAGTAGGTTTGTCGCCCCAACAAATGAGGAATATTATGGAGAAATGGCATACAGGCATATGGACATTGTAATTTTTCGAGATAGATAGAGGTAGGAAATGGCAAATGGGTTCACTATTCTCCCCACCGCTATATTTGGAAGGTTGTCCTTACCGCAACGAGGAGTGAATAAGCCCACAAGGAATTCTTGGGAAACTTATTTGAGATAATTACCATACGATATTCATTAGACCTAGGTGTTGGCTCAAGATTGAAAAAAATCCCCAGTCAAGATCTCCAAGATACCGTTTAATAATGTAAATATATATATTGTCTTGTCCAAAATCCCTCTCATTGTAGGTTGAGGCTGAGGAGGCGAGGAGCATTTTTGAGCTTTTCATTTGCTCCCTTTCATATTGTTATTAACTTGCATTAAAATATATACAGATATCTTGAAAAAACGTTGAGTAATGGAGGAGTCGTGAATATACGTTGTTTTATTTGGCATTGAAGGAATTTTAAAGGCTTCACCTCTACCAACTCCTATTATAGCCCTCTTGACCTCACTTCCACTTACAATTCGCCATTTGGCCCCCATGGGTGTAAAGGAGCATTGTGAGAGAAAATGACTCGGCCCACTCGGTACAACAGGTGATTGTCTCCCATTGTTATCCTCCAAGAGCTTCATGCTTCATGCAGCTGAGTGACCAACTCCCGTAATAAATAAATGATTAATTCCCTCTTTAAGAGCGTAAGTTGAGATACGTACGCCATTGAAATCATTGAATGAATATGTTTTATGGCTTTCTTAAATAGTTTCACATTTCCTATTCGAATCCTTTCCATCCAAATTAGAGGTTAATTAATTCTCAAAAGGAAGAGAATCCCAAAATCCGCCTTGATGCTCAACGACCTTTCTCATCATCTTTTCCTTAATCCAAACATTTGACTATCGATAAGGAGAGCTCACAAATTGAGTCGTCGGGATGAACGAGGATATGCACTTGGCTTGTTACTTATTAAGCCTATCTGCCTTAAATTACAACTTTCAATAGAAACATTGAGGAGGGGAGTCTTCGTGGTATATGAACATGGAAGTGGATGGTTAAAATAATTTATACCTTTATTGTCTCAGGTCATGCTTATTTAATATGAATTGCATATATAGTCATATCCGTCATTTAACTATAATATGCATGAAGGCGTTCTTCTTAAAACGCTCTATGTAGCTCACCATTCTCATTTGAATATATTTATTAACTAAAGTTCAAAGAGGCATATGTATAGAGGCTTAAACACCGTTGACCCATGAGGTAGGTTGTTGACTAGACAAAATTCATATTTAGACTTTGTCATACATATTCCCGACATGTCATACTTATTTTAAATAAAGGTAAACTTGCTAAATACTTACTACAATGTCAAACTCTTTACACACCTAAATTATTTAGAAAAATATCATATATAAAAATATTTTTTTTAATTGTATTTGAACTATTCACACATTCAAGACAAACATGCCAAATGAATCAGAGATTTTCTTGAGAAAATGTCCAGATGTCTTCACATTCTGTCATAGTAGTTAATCACACATGTGACTCATTTTTGTTCCATCTAAAATAAAACGTTCATAAATCGCAGTGAGTGAGTCAAAAATGATTTTTAATTCTCCTTCTCCTCCCACGCCAAAAACCAGGCAAGTGATTCAGCTAGAAGGAAGTAAAAATCCCAAAGTTGAAGAAACAAATGATGAGGGAATTCAACTTTTTTGAGCCATTCGAGGTTATCAATCTAAAAGCGATTTTGCTCATTTTTCACTTCATTGATTATTAAAGGAAAATGCAGTGAGTTTAAGTTTAGAATCACTTTTGCTCCTTCACTCACTTTTATGCATGAACGAATATTGCTTCACCTCTCAAATTGTTCCTCGTTTATATGTATATCATGCTCTTGTATCATTGTATCTTCTTGGGAATAGACATGGTCAAATTCTCAATCCAACATGTAAAAGCTACATTTTATGTACGGAATCTCATGGGCGAGGATGAAATATTTTTCCTTAACTCAATTTTACTTTCAACTACCCACATGGAGATTCTTGGATCTTGGGTTTATTGTACATCTTCATTTTCAACCCACATTGACTCGCCAATTCAATGTTCTCATCATCCGCTCTCTCACAGAGAGAATCGGGCTCAAAAACCTGAAATGTTAAAAGACCATTGAAATGAACGGAGGAGGAAAGCAATGGAGTGAAGCGAGTGAAATTGAAATCAAACGACTCCGAGAGGTTGTTTCAGAGATTATCCTATAGAGATGTTCATGACCTGTTCGCTCAATCCAGAATATTATTATTACATATTCTCCGATATAATATGAGATGTCGGAAGAGAGTTCGTAATTGGACTAGCAACCTGTTTGGGAAAAATGTTAATCTTACGAGTTCACTCCGTTTAATTTACAACCAATTTCCTATATGCATGGCAGACTCTCAATTTAGAAAACTTGATTTTAAATTTAAAATTGAGTATATCTACGTGTAATATTTTGTATTTAAATGACTTTTAAATGTTTCTTCTTATATGCACAGCTAATTTGAGCAGTGGTCTATTTTTGTATTTTATTTGAAGCTTCTGCATGAGAGGTAATTTGAGTCTTCTTTGAGGATCACGAGTGTTTTCTTTGCCGTTCTCAAGTGGCAAATAATGTAATTTCCGTACTAACTAGCGTAGCAAAAACTCAAACCAAATCATACAATTAAGAGGGTTTAAGAGCAAGAAAAACTTTGATATTTTTCCATGCAATAAATGTGTTCAAGTTCGTATGAGAAGGCACGTTATACTCAAGCGTTATACTCCGTAGGCGTCGCAGCAGAGGTGTTTGGAAAAGGCTGAATAAATTATAAGGAGTCAACATTAAGGAAGCACAATGGTAAAAAAGCTCTTATTAAAATCAAAAGATCAACTCCCAAAAGACCGTCAAAGTGAAAAGGTAAATAGTATATATTTAAGTGGTAGGCGTACGAGGACGCAGAGAGTAGGAAGAGCTTTTCGAGCCATCTCCTTCTCATAGTATACACAGGGATAGTCTTATTTAACGCACAATGATTGTCAGTTATAATGGCATCATCGTGACAGTGAGAGCGAAGTCGTCGAAACAGAAAGGGAGCGATGATTTATGCAAATGGACTAAGGTTAAACCTGTAAGACGCTTGTGAGCCCAAATGAAGTGAGTACGACGAGGGTTGAGGTTGAGGGGAGCCGAAGAGACCTTTTAAGTCAATTCCCTTTCTGGTGTGCGTAGGATCCGCAGAGGGTGTTTACGAACAATGTGATTGTCCGGTTCCACCCTGGTCTTGAGATGGAAGGGGATGAGGTCATCACCATCGTCTGCCGCTACCCGCCCCCCATCGTTCCAGCACCGCCTGCTCGCATGTATGTCATTAGCCTCAGCTCCTTCCTATTATGCATTACAATTTAAATAGGATTTCTCATTACCTTCCGGAGTTTTATGGCCGATTCCCCCCATTATTATAATTCCGAATTGACCTTCCATCCTCCTACACATTCCTTCCATTCTTCTCCTCCTATTGAGTAATGTGACTTTAATGCTCTCCTTTTCCATTTATAAATTAACGGTCAGAGAATTTGGAAGATGAAGGAACGGGGAAGATTCGCGGAATATCAGTTCACCATGCAGCAGTTTTTTATTGTACTTTTTTATACGAGTAAAAATACAATAAGGATGAAAGAATAAAATACTTACAAATGAGCCAAATTACGTTTTTATTAACGTTGTTAACGTCTTGAGAAAATAAGACTTTTGAAAAATGATGAATTAAATGAAGAAATTAATGAGAAAATGGGCGGATTGTTGGTATGAAATGATGGTGAGAGCTAATGGAGATTTTACTGGTTAATGGTTTTTTCCGCTGGCTCCTGGTGAACTGATACTCTTTGTTGTAATCTGAAAGATTGTTTCGGGCGGCGAGGCTTATTACTCTTTTTCCCTTTGATTGACAGCTATGTACCACCCGGACTCCCGCCACCTTTGGCAGTGAAGCCACTGAAAGAATTCGAAATTCTATTAATCATTTGTGCCATTCTCTTCCTTGGTCTCATGCTTTTAGGCCTCGGATGCTCAGCTTATTGTCTCAAGCACAGGAATATTCAAGTCATCCGAAAAAGACCTTTCACGTAAGACTTTTATCTACAGTAGAACCTCTTGAAAAAGAGAATTTGGTTCAGGATAGCATATTATGTAACATGGTACATGCATGGTAAAGCTCATGGAGGAAGAAGGAAGATCCAAAAAAGATATTTTTTTTATCAAAACTTCTTTTGTCATTTCCTTCTACCTTAATAGCTTTTCCTCTTCTGATAAACGCGTTTAAACGGGAAAAATGTTTAAGCTTTAAAACATTAAGTAAAAGTGCATTTTTTTGCCTCTACGCAACTATTTACGAGTTGTACGAAAGGTATGATAATCTCCGAGTGAGTCATATTTTTTTAATGTGAAAAAATAGGCCAGAAGAACAAAGTGACAAGCTGTCAACAATCGAGTCATTTTCAAACCTCAAAATTCCAAGGGTTCATGCACCTTCTTCTGGAAGTTCATCAGAAGTGCCGGTGGAGGAGACGATCCCGTCTGATTATCCCTCGTCCTTGGAAGATGCCCCGCTTCGACCTGAAACTGTGTCTTCGGAGTATTCCGACACCCATGTTCAAGTAGAGACCGAGACCGTGCCGCCGATCTTGGTCAAAAAGCCGACGTTTGAGGTGAACCTTCGAGTGGCCAAGCAGCCTGAAGAGCTTATGCAATTCTCCGAAGAGGGATCTCTTTCTTCAATGGACATTCCGGAAGTCTTGGCACTCTCGTCTCATGTCCCAGAATTACATGCCCCTCCAAGGAAGCGTGCTCCGCCGCCGGTTCTTTCCAGGGTGAGTTTTCATCATCATTTAACATTTAAAAATTTAACAAGTCACTACATATTTATTCCTTTATTAACTGTCTTTGCCTAACCTTAAAACTCTATTTTGTCGATTTTCACTGTGTTTCTGAATATCCCAATAAGCGATCTTTCATTTTAAATGTTTACAATTTATAATTAATTTTTTAAAATAATTTCATCGGAGTAATTAATAATGTATAACAACAACAAATTAAGTAATCATATTTTTACGATAATGATATAATTTGAATAATACTTTATATTATGTATATTTATGCATAAGGTTATTTACAAAATCCCAACCAAAATACACTTTCATGCAAAAGTACTTTGAACTAAATTAGGAGTTCTATTATATTTATACGACCTATTTTAATCATTATAATTATTGGGTTTTAGTAATATATTCTATAAATAATAATTTAATAACCGAGTGGAAATATATTCCTTAAAAAATTATTTTTACGTATACTCGTCTTGCATTTTTGAGTCTAAATGAGGAGCCGGAAGAAAATAGTGCAAAACTTGCCAGGAGCTGTTATGATGTGAATATGAATGAGATGGAAGTCAAAGGCGAAGAGAGCAAGAGATGAAAGAGTGGAATTTACATCACACACACATGTTCATCATGCTCTTATTCACTCCCAAGACAGAAATAGTATTTTTAAAATTTTGACCGTCTGAGAACTATTTATTGTTGTTGTGAGTCAGCGGAGGCTTAATCTAAAAGATGTCAAAGAGCTTCTTATATTTCTATTTATAAGAACCATCAAATTCACCTATAAGCCATTTGGCCCACGACTCTCTTGTCACACTTAATAGACTAATAATTTTAATACAACTCTTTTAAAGGGGAAAATATGATGTAAATTGGAAAAGAAATGACAAAACACTACCACTTGGTATAAATATTAAAAACTACTTTAATTCGAAGTCTAATCAGAAGTGGAATGGAAAAGCTCTGAAATTATATTTTATAGAAGTTAAAAAGATCTCACCCCAATTCCCACCTTAATTTTTTCTCATTACTCGACATTTTCCACAATAATAAATGTTTAATGGTTTAGATTTTATGGGTCCTAATAAGCCCTTCTCTCCACCATCATCTTTTATCTCCTCTCTTCCTTTCTCGTGTGAGTCTCCTTTATCCGTCATTTCATTCCTATCCTTCTCTTTATTAGGCCCAGGAAATTCACGAGCCACATCGAAGCGTTCAAGAGACCGAGTTGATCGACACACAAACGATCGTCGATAGAGAGGAAGTGGACAGAGAAACGCGACACTTTGGCCAACCCCTCGTTCACAGAAAGCCTGAAGTCTCCGTTCACACGGTGGATGATGTTTATTTACAGGTGAGAATTGTATCCTCATGTGTATTAGTAACCATTTGAACATATTATTTGAACATGATTAGGTATATTAGATAGTTTCAAACCTCTAACATTAACACGTAGAACTACTAATATTAGCTCGGCGTTTGACTGATCAAAAATATATACTAGAAGATGAAACTATTTTGATGTATCTTTACCTAAAAGTTTAATATAATACCTCATATATATAAGTTTTATAAATAATATAAAACGACTTTTAACTTATTCTTACTTTTAGTTAGCGTTGAGTCGATAATTGTCATTCAGAACCAAATAGCTTTAGCGTATCTTTTTCTTCCCAGCTATATTCTCAATAGTTCAAAATTGCCAAATCAGCCCTTTCCAATTTCCTTTCAAGGGGAGGAAAAGAAGAAGCTAATCATCGCCAAAGTAGAAGGAAAAAATCCACTAGTTCATTTGATCTCTTCTCAGGAGTCGCCAAACCGCCTGTTCTCAAACCGCAACTTTTTTTATATCCAACCTCATTGAGCAGGACTAGAAGATGAGATGATTTGCATTTATTCCATGAGAATTTGATCCATGGATTCTTTATATAGACAATCGTGGAGAAGCGGCTCATCGAGGATGAAGAAAGACGAACCCGAGAAGTGACGCAGTTTTACAAGAAGGATAACCCGAAATGGGATGTCCACATCCGAAGCACACAAGGCCCAGATGATGATAATTGGGACAGAGGTAAAGGAACCTGGTTATAAATCAGACATGAAAATCATGATCTCAAATCGCGACCCGGCTCAAGCTCAAAGAGCTAATGGCAAAACTCCCTTCTCTTTCATTATGAATTCTCTCTCATGTCTGGTTGTGTTGATATTGCCTCATTTCCCCTCGTTGAGATCCCAAATATTTCACGCATAAGTAATTCCTCAATGTGAATATTATAGGAGTCTGATTCCCTGCTTTTTTCCCATAATCTTCTTTTTATAAACCAATGGCTCAAACGAGATTTCTCGACCTTTGCCAACCAAAATTACCTTTTCTTGAATACAAGTTGTATAGGAGAAAAATTTGCATAGAACTGCAAAAAGATTATTTTTTTCTCTTATCTTTCCCCTCTAAACTTTAATTTTAAAATGGTAATCTCTTTTAAATTAGAGGGATTTATGAGTTGAAATTCCATGTTGGTGTAAATGGACACCTCTCTGTGTGCAACCAAAGGTGAAGAGGTCATTAGTTTGTTGAGAAAACACACGCCTTATTTGAGCTCCTTTCTCATTTGTCATAATTTTGTAAAGTTTTCCAATGCTTCAATAATAATGATGAATTGATGAATCCTTAAAATTTCAAAAATGATCCCCTTTTCTATAGTTTGAGTTTCTAATATACATCCCTTTGAGATTCAATTTCTCTAAAAATTTCACATTTTTATAAATATATATATTATGTGGAATAATTAAGAGTCGATTGTTTGACATTTTTCTTACGTAATGGTAATAATGATAGGAGATAGAATTCCTAATTTCTTATTGAGTAAAAAAAGTTTATAAAGCTTCACAACACAATAATAAATAAAAATAATTTAGCTAGCTAATTAAATGGATATTAAAGATGGAAATGAATAGGAAGATAATATGCACATTGAGGGTTTATGGAACGGAAGTGAAAGTTTTCCACACAATCATGTGGTAACGATATTATTTGCTAATTACGGCATCATGTGTAAAGTATTTACAAGTGCATACAATTGTCAGTAATATCTAAACGTACATACGGTAATATATTATTTGATATCTATTCCTCAGAGAGGGTCGTGAAAGATAACAAAAGTCTGAAAACACGTTGAATGTGTCATTAATTGTCGGTTGTTTGCATTGAACAGGGTCTGAGACGACGGATGTTGCCTCATCAATTGGGTGGTCTGTAGTTGAAGAACCTCCCATCCGCCCCCATTACACCACCGTGGATCGTGAGACCATTCATCGAACCACCGAGGTGACCCGGGACGAGACGGACCGAACGACGGTCACGCGGGCAATGCAAAAGCTCCAACAAGACGACACGCGAATTTGGAACGAGAAATGGCAAGTTTTATTCCGAGTTCTTGAGTCTCCTCAACCTGGGCCGAGCTACGTCCACCACACGGCGACCGACGAGTACAACGAGGAGTACGACTCGGAAACGGCCTCGATCCTCACTGAGGATGACAGAGAGAAGTGGAGGCAAATCATCACAAGGGAATCCACGCTCCGGACACTCCTCACCGAGGCCACGGTTAGAGAGGACTTTGAGAGGATCCGACGGGATGTGAGATACGAAAAATTATTCGAGCCTGAGAAGTGGGACGTGATTATTCGTGTCCTGGCCCCGCCGCAACTACCTGAGGACTTTTACTCGGACTCGATGAGCGAAGTCTCCAGCTCGGCCTCGAGCATGTTCCCGCCCCATCCGCGGAGGAAACCCGTGCGGAAGAAGCCATCAGATGTCACGTCAGCCACGTCGACTGAAGTCAAGTCAATGACAGACGTTCGATCCATGACGGAAGTAATGGTCGACTTTGCTCATGATAATTATCCAGACGATGACTCGTCGGTCATTTCCTCTGTCCCTGATGCAAGATCCGTGGCTGATCGGTCCCAGACGGAAATCGTCGAGTTTGCCCCGCTTGACGAGGATGACTCGGATTTTGAACTTCTTCATCCTCCTCGACTTCCGCGTTATGGGAATGAGAACTTCACGACGAGGACTGAGAGGAGAGTCGAGCGGGAACTTCCCGGAGGATTTGTTCAAGAGGAGTCCACGACCACGAGGACGGTCTTTAATAGCAGCAACACGAGACAGAGCAGATTTTAATTTTGAATAAATTAAAAAGAAGGATGTAGCAGAGGGTTTGAGGAGTTAATCGAGTTGAACTAACACACCATAGTTGACGTCTCACCACTACAGCTTACTAGGATATATTAATTAAATATATTAATTATTATTAAAATTTCTTTTATTGAACATGTCTTTATATGGATAGATTAAGGAGGAACCAGTGAACTACTGTGAATAAAAATATACTTACATTTTTATAAACAGGAAACGAAACTGCAATAAGGGATCAGCGCAATTTACACACTACTTACAAATAATACAAAATGTTTTTCTAATGTATAAATATTAGGATTTTGAATAGCTAAAAATGTTTAACTAATCAAAGCCAAATTAATGTACCTTATCAAAGGACAGCTTTAATTGATAACATGTATTATTGTAGTTAATTATAGTTTCGACCACATATTAGGGATTTGGACATTGAGTTGAAGATTATAATATTTGATGGACCTATTAATGGAAACTGACCAAAAAGTATTTTCTAAATTAATAATAATTTATGTTTTTTTAGTGTGAAATGTCTATTGTGCTAGGTGCAAGCCTAGTCAATCAAGACGACAATGTCTCGAAAAATACGCCCTTCTAATTATTTAATTAACAAATGTACAATAACCGCATTTTAAATATTTTGAATAAACTTCTACCACGAAACATTCCAATTATTCATCTCTAATTGAATGTCTACGTTTGTAAAAGATACATCTCGAGTATAGTAGTTTTATAAATGGAATACAAAACATCAATTAATATATTAACAAACGAGCCTAATATTTTTTACAATTTCTAATAAAAACAAAGAATTATCAAATTCGTTTTAGCATTATTTAATTAAAAATATCATGCATCAACCGTCATTCATAAATAAATAGTTTTTATTTTAACTTCCTTATATGTTGCTTCCTATTTAGCTCAAATACAATAATGTTTAGAATGAGTCGTAAGCGCAAACGGTGTGAAATTACTGAACGGTTGTTGAATGATGGAGAGCGCGAACGGTCTGAATGTGAGTGAGTGAACGGTGTCAGAGCTCATTAGTTTGTCTCATATTTTACAAAATAAGCAAAATCTAAAATCTGGTTGAGTTCTATATACTTTGAAATTCAGCTCAAACCACGAGCTCACATCACTCACGTTTCATTCACTTTCGGCACTACTTTTGCCGCAATCGGAATAAAGTAATTCGGATTAACCGACTTGATTTTTACTTTAATTACTTTATTTGAGTTTTGATTTCATCATTTAATAATAAATTTAAGCATAGACAAAACATAAAAAGGATCATCAAGAGTCATTAATTCTCCAACCAAAAATCTTTTTCTGTTCCTTCGTTTAGGAATAAGTAAGGTAAATTATAAAAAATTGATTGGAATATGACTAATTCTTTTTTAATTGATTATTAAATATTTAAAAGATTGATAAATAATATTTTAAACGAGATTAAAATTATTGTTTTCGATTTTACCGACATTTTTATATTAATACGAAATATTTTTACAGTATTGGGAGACGAATTAAATCATGGCTCGTCCAAAGCACGAATCAAAAAGAAAGCGTCAATTAAGTGACAGAGCAATCAAGAAGAAGAAAAATTTGCCAAGGAGATGGGCCAAAGGTCATAGTTGCGAGTCAAATCCGGAATCTAAGAAATTCAGGGATGAGGCAAATTCTCAATATTTTCATCAAGTGATCAGTAAGTTAAATTCGTAATCCGCAGATTAATTAATGGTGCATATTCTTAATTCATTCTCTTATTTGAATGTTATTCTCCTCAAAATTGTTATTTTTCACTTACAAATATAATTTTATTTTTTCCCCAGAAAATCCGCTTCTCACTCTCGATAATGTCGGACACAGGTTTGAAGTGGATGATGATGACGAAAGTGAAGTTTTGTCTGCTGATCTTCAATCTCTAACTATGTCGGATGCGAGAAGCGCCAGATCCATGTCCACAACGAAAACATTCGCAACAGGATGGTCAAAATGCACAAACAAAGCGTTCGAAAGGTAAAATCATTTGTCATTGCAATTAATAATAAAAATACTTTTTAATATTCTTAATTAAAAATTCAATATTTCAGATTTATGAATAAATGTAAATTGAATTCGGCTCTTCATAAAGACATGCTTTCGCTCTTGGCTGCTACCACTGAGGTTATTGATAGCGTTGGAGGTCGTCATAAAGATTCTGAATATTTTGCATCATTTGTAAGATTAGCATAATTAACATTATTTATATTTCACATTGTTATTCGATTTAAAGCATCTTAATTATTTAAAAAAAAAACTATAAAATTACACTTATTTTATAATAATTTTTAGATTTGCAGTTTGGAGAAATGCGAAAAAGAACAATATCATCCAATGATGGCTTTAATTGCGATGGTCATTGGAAAAGTATCTGAATCTGTGCTTCGGCTTAAGTTTTTAGAAATATTACCAAAAATTCTGGTTATTCTTACTTATTCGTTCGAAAGCGATGAACACGCCATTACTAGACTGGTGAGAGCACTAACAATATTTAAAAAATACATTTACCTTCAATGAAGGTCCTACATATTTACAAGTTTAATATTCAATTAGATAATTTTATATCAATTAGATTTAAATATTCAATAATTAATTTATATTTATTTTCAAATAGTGCTGCGAAGTTCTCTCGAAACTTCTGAAAGCTCAGAGTCTTGCAGTTTTTGAATTAAAAGGCGAGGCCGTTCAAAACATCATTAAGTCAATATTAAAATGCGGCCTTCATGAAAATCCCCACGTTCGAAAAAAAGCTCGAGGATGCATTGGAATTCTCATGACTCATCACAAGAAAATGGTCCAAATAATCATCGATTGGGTTCTTGAGCATTTTGAGAATTTCCCAGCTTGTGGCCCAAAGATTATATTGGATGTGCTTGGGCTCTTGTCCTTCACTTCCTCTTTCATGGAATCATTGAAGGCGAATTGGTGCAAGAAGCTGTTTGAAGGAATCTTACGAGTTATGTCCAGCGGTGACGTTTCCATTCTCAAAATAAGCTTCACAGTATTTTCCTCCATCTTCCAACACTCGTTAACCATTGGGAAAAAGGAATCCAGCGAAGACTCCTCTTTCACAACGAAAGTGTTGACGGCCTTATGGAATTTCAAACCAGACATCCGAAGCCATGATACCTACATCTCTTGGCTTAATTGCATTCTCAACGGGATCACTCGATTGGGAGAGGAGGATAAAGCCCTCGCACTTAAATACTGCCCTTTGATATTCGAGTCCGCGAGCTCAACCTGGGATTCGAATTTCGGGGCTGCCACGACCTCCTTGATTTGCCGGTTCTTGGTTCACATTGTTCCGAGTGAGGAAAGAGATGTGGAGCACGAAGAGATGATTTCTATTATTGAGGAATGCTTTCAAATTCTCTCCAAGAATTTAATTTCTATTCCGCCGAGTGCTCATTGCATTCAGGCCCTTGACTTCTTCTTGGACACGTTATCTCCGTGGCATTTCTGCCCGGGAGCGCGCGAAGTCCTCCTTCAGTTGGTTCCTTTGAGAGACTCCGTGCCCGGAATGGAAAGTACGCTAGGGCGGTTCGTGAAGGCTTTCGGAGTGGAAAGCCTTTGGGGTTCTGTTGACAACGAAACCAAGCTCACCGTCCTCCTCCCGCTCCTTCGTGACAATTTGAATCAAGGGAAATTCAGTTTTTGGAAATCAACCATTCTACCACTCTCGTCCTTACTTCCCACTGCGACCTTCACCTTGGCTTGGGATTGTTTAATTGGATTTTGCCGAAACTCCGCCGACCCAACGGAATTCCCGGCAGAGATCATAGGGAAGTGCTTAGTCGAGAAGCCGAACGTGCGACTGGAGACGCTCTCAGCTCTGAGACAATTCTCGTTGTGGCCGCAGAGCAAAGGGATTTTGGAGAAATATGCCAAGAACTTCATTCCGATTTTGTTCAATCTGTATGTGGAGGCGAGAGAGGAGAAGGGAGATAAAATCTTGGCTGGGCACGGAGACGCGCTGGCCAACACGATCCAAACTTATCTTCCCTTCTGTGACGATGAGTTTAGTTCTGAGCTCATGGCCAAGGCATTGGTCAAGGCTAGCGGGGAGAAAGCAAATGGATATTCCAACGTGTCTCATGGACTCCTGGATGTATTGTCATTTTTGGCAGCTGGGGACCACGAGAAGGAAGTATGGAAATCCCTATTGGACATTGTAGCGAGTTTGATTGATGATCCTTTGAATATGAAACGAGGCTATCGGATCCTTCTCGCTTTGGTGAAAAATAATGATGTGGACGGTGAGATCAAGGCAGGGATGCTGGATCTTTTGAGGAAAACGAAGGGAAATATCAAGTCGAATGCTCAGGCCCTCAGGATCGATATTCTATCTGCTTTCGCAGATAAGGTACGCCGCCCATTTATTTTTAACGGCCCTTTTAAGTTTCCCCTTCACCTTTTTTCGCCTTGAAAAACATTTTTATTCTCAAAATTTAAAATTGAAATTCATTATTTTTTATTTGATTAATTATAATGTATTTACTCAACGGCTTCACTTTGATATTTTTTGTTTTCACATTCTTTATCTTCTTAACTAGCTAAAATTCTTTCATTTAAGTTTTTATTAATAAGTTAAGTAACAAAACTATTTGTTATTTTATTCTTAAATTTTTGATTTATATTTGATCAAAATGAATAAAATGTTGGTAATTGGTAATAGATAATAATAATTGGCAATAGAGATTTTCCAATTTGACAATGCTATTATTTGAATTCGACTACCATTATGTGGGATGAATTCATTTGATTATGTCATTATTTTCCAAGGATGAGAGTCTGATTGAGGAATTCCTTCCTGAGGCAATTCTTCATCTTTTGAGCGTGAACGGGAAGACGCGGAAATTGGCCGTTCGGTTCGCCGTGAAAGTCTTCGAGAAAATAAAGGTAAATTGAAGGAAAGTGTAAGTAAGTGTGGAGTCATCCAGAAGAATCAATCTTATTCATCCCTTTTTCACATCACGCCGATTCTCATTCTTCCCCCCGAAGACCCCAAAGAATGATGAATAATGAAATGGAATTTTCTTTCAAATGTCTCTTTTCCCTCCTCTCTATAGAGTGGCGGGGGGAGCGTGGAGGAGTTGGACGGAGTGATTCAAGCCGGGATGAGATCCAGGATTCCGCTCGCCATAGCCACGACCCTTCGTTTTCTCACACTTGCCATGGAGAAGCTTCGGCCTGAACGACCGAATGAATCAATCTTGACGTTCGTTTTGGCTCACCAGTCGGAGGATTCATTTGAGCCATTTCTCTCTCATGATTTGGTTCGCCGCGAGGTTCTCTCATACATTTCAATCAATCTCTCCATGTTCAAGAGCCAAATTGGTCCATGGGCCCCGGAAATCGGAGCCATCCTTTTGAAGCCCGGGTTCTCGCGAAAGGACGTGAACAAAGTGTTTGCGAGGATGATCCGGGCATTTGGGCTGGCTGGACTCAAGGCGGTCCTCCCGAGTGACAATGCGTCGGATGCGAAGCTCCAAGCTCGGATTAGGAACTTGGATAAGAAGCTGAGGAGATTGAAGCGCGGCGAGCGAGCCAAGAAGGACGAGGAGAAGGACGAAGAGGGGAAAGATGAGGAGGAATGCGAGTCGGAAGAGGATGAAGGAAATTTCCTGGGATTGGCCAAAGCCCGACTTTCGTCCGGAAGAGACGGGTTGTTTATTAAAGAAGGACTCGTCGACTTCCTCGATGTCAAGGATGTGACTGGGGCTCTCATAAGTAAGTGGATTCTTTATTAATTTCCTCAATGGTCCTGGAGGCTTGAAAAGTCTATATAATATAGAAGATGGAAGTGTTCAAACATTACGAGACTTGACTAGCTGCTAAGCCTTATTGAATCTTGTCGGTTTAAGAGCTTGGGGTTGACCTATAGTTGTCCAATAAGTTTTACGTATAAAGCACCATAAGCTGCTCAAGCATTTGACTTCATTCTCAATCTGAGTCTGAACAGGAGCATGAAAGCCGCTTACCTCTCGCCATTTGGAGCTCTAAAGGATTTATTGGCTTGGTTCATGATGTTTTAATAGGTCTTGGAATTTATATAAATTGGTCCTTGAGATCCTATAAAGTTAATATTATCATTTAGTTATGGATGAGGTTTGAGGCATTAGCTAACTAATGTTAAGAGTTGTATTAAATAACTCTAGATTTTAAAATTTAGATCATGGTTTTCTCAATTTGAATGTTAAGAATTGTCACAAATGGGTATTTTATGAGTAATAAATTATTACTATTACTACTAATAATAATTTATTTGATATTATTAGGTAAGCCCCAGGGAGAGAAGGAAAGTTCCCAATTTAAGGTCTCAGCTAATGGGAAGTTGATCATTGGAGGCGGAGAGGAAGAGAAATCAGGAGAGGAGGAAGACATGGCAGAGGACGAGGATAATGAAGATGAATGGAGCGGAAGGAAGAGTCGAGGAGCGAAGCGGAAGAGTGGAGGCCCTGCTTCTGTTGCTTCTTCGTCCAAATCAAGGACTTCCGCCAAGTCTGTGCGGACTACGAAGACTAATAACACAAATAAGGGCGAGCGACGAGAGAAGAAGAGGAAAGTGGGCGGGCGGTCGGTGAAGAGTGGGAAATCGAGTGGAAGCCGCCTGGAGACGACGAGTGCTGGTGGAGGGAGTCACAGGGCGGACCATCATGGGAAAAGTAAATCGAAGAAGATGCGGAGATGATCGAGATAGATAAGTGATGAAGATGAATTATGGGCATCATTTCTCTTTTCTATTCCTCTCCTTCATGTTCTGTCAGGGGGTTGACGGAGTTGGAGGCACAATTTTCCAGCTGGTGTGGTGGCTGAGGACAAACCTGTCTTGTTCTCTCTCCCCCTCATAAGTCATCAAGAGTGTTATTAAGGTAGAGAAAGGACAGCTCACATTTTGTACTAAATATATTTATATCATAGTAAATAGCTTATATTCTGTTATATAAGTTTAATTTTTGTTTATCACTATTTAACATTTCTTGAAGTGTTTATTGTTAAAATTTAGCCGCCTTTCTCTTATGATTATCAAATTAAAAAATAATCAATGTATTTGTTTAAATACATATAAATGACGCTTAGAGTTAGGTTAGGTAAAGTAAAATTCATGACGGCTTTACTAAATAATAAAAAAATATTTATTAAATACTAAAATAGTTTAGTAAATGTTGAATAATATAATTAAATATTTGATTAAATAAATTGTAATCTTTGAACAATGCTAGAAATATCTTGTTACAATTTATTAAAGATTATTTGTGAGTATAATCACAAAGAAAGATAAATGCGTAATATAAGAGAGAATAAAGAGTGAAATTTCCCTGATTCACCCACACCTTGTGCTTCCAGATTGATGCAAATGATGATATGATGAGTTGTTCTTACGTACCTATAGGATGAAATGCTCTTTTTAGGTAAAGCTATGATAATAATAAAAAGACCGTTGGAAAATAGATTTCCGAATTTATTGGTTTTTCATGTAAAACGAAGGATTTCTTACTTCCATCGTTAATGATAGAGAATAATGTTAAAGGGGCTCGTATCTCTCTCACGTTCAAGCTGGCTCGCCATGTTGAACGGAGAAAAAGGGATTGATGATCGTTTTTTCCTAGGCGCTGTTGGATATTACTCGGATCTACGCGTTCATATTATGGGAGATCGAGTTAGGAAATGCACACATAAGATTTACCCAATGCTCATTCCAGAAATTTCATCCATGTCATTCTGAATTGTATCATAAAAGTGGGATAAAAAGGTAGAAATGCCTGCATAAAGAGTATATCTCTGGGAGTTGGGAAATTCTTATCTTCATTTCCTCTTGCTCCTGTGAGACCCAGTGAAGGATGAGAATGAAAAGCTGAGAGGAAAGAATTAGAGTTATCATATTATTTTACTTTTCTCCGGCTTTTGTACAGTTTCCAACAACGGGAGAGATCCCGAGGTGAACCCAGTGAGGGAAGTAACTCAAAGTCTCCAGGAAAGTTTGCCAATCTTATTTCCATTCATTATGCATGAGTGGAGCGGAGGAGGAAGCGAAAGTAATGTTTCGCTTCTCTTCTCCAGACTCCTCACCCTGTCCGACCGCCATCAAAGGAATCGCCTCTCTAAATAATCCATAAATATTGAAACCATGATATATTGAAATACGAAGCTCTTTAGTACAAGCTCGACGCTCTTTTAAATTTTCTACTTTCCTTGGCCCAAACTTTTTTGCACATTTTGCAAATATCTGGAGACTCTGATGGGGACGAATTATCAATATATCTTGGTTAATGTGAACATTAGTGCTTTATGTTCAATCACCATGAGGGGTTTTTTGGAACAGAAAAGGTCCAAATTGGCCCAAATGGCATGGGCGTGAGCCAAAGTTGAAAAATGAGAGTTCAAACCCGAGTAATTTCCACCCAAGGACAAGGATTGGAATCTTCTTTTTGACCAAGTTTAAAATTGCTTTCACTTTAGAAGATGCTGAGGGTCTTTTTTAGATGAGCTTCACTTGCACTTTTCACTCTTTCTCTCATTCTCGAGCTGACGGACGTGGAAGAAGAGAAATGAGCCACTGGTTTTCATGAGGAAGAGAGATTAAAAGATCACTTAAGGATTCAGAACATGGAGGTCTGTCGGCAAGTTTCCCCTCAACGCTCATCTATTTACTTCCCCAGCCACGTTCCCTATACTTGTGCCTCTTTAAAGACCGTTTATTAAAATGGCTCAGCCATGGACCCAATCCATTCAAAAGCCATTAGAAGAGTTATAATATGATGTGGGGATCATTCGGTTTATTTGGACTTGATCGTATTTGCATTTCATTTGGCAATTTATAAAGAGAACTATATATATTTTAGCACTGAGAGTTGAGTCAGTTGAGCGAGTTCAATGAAAGGACTTACTACTTTCATTGGACCATTAGGGTATTTCTTGTAAAATTCTAATTCTTCTTTCATGTATTATAATTAAGGGCGAAGGAATTATGCATTTTCTTACCCTGAAATAATGCGAAATTATTCAAAATATTGGGTCTACCCATTCTCTTCGTACACCTATCTCTTATTATACCAATTACTTCTTCTTCTGTATATCCTCTTACTGTCTTTCATATTATTCCATTTTCTTCTTATATAAAATGCATTAATATAAAACGAATGTACGATAAGAATATTTTACGAAGGTTAAATAGTAAGAAGTAAATGGTATAATAAGAGATAGGTGTACGAAGAGATTGGGTAATATGTAAATGGCATACTGATGGAAGTTTATGAAGAGAACGCGGGGTCCCAAAATATTGCATATAGAATGTAGTTATACCAAATTCTATATAGGCGAGAACTCTATTAATTTTTAACCATTTATACAAATGTTGAATTAATTTTTCAAAAAATTGTATTTCTGTAATTTTTGAAAGATTTTTGAGTTTTATAATCAAAGTTTTTTATATTACCAACTTTTCAAATAAATAACTTTATTGGATTAGGGAAAACCACGTAAACTTTTTAGGACTTTCTAATTGAAAAAAAACACTACCCAATTAACGCATGGCGATTTGTTTGTAAATATTATATTAATGTATAATTTATTTAATGGATTTCTCACATAATGTTGCATTTAATATTAAAGAATTTCATACAAATCAAATATAATTTTATATTATTTTCAAATGTATTTTGTATTTATATAAGTACATAAAGTAATATTTGATTAATTATAGGATTTTGTTTAAAAGAAACTTAAATAATTGAATATTTATATCTCAATCTGCTCTGTAGTACCGTTTAGAATGTTTGTAATGCTTTAATTTATTTTTTACTATTGAAATAAAATTTATTTCAAGGTTCGTAGTTATAAAATATATTGAAATATAAGAAAATTTATGCAGAGCATATATAGCGACTTAAAATTTAATGATTCGTATGTGTCCTAAATATCAGGGGGCCGAAGGGGGCAAAATATTGACATGCGGAAGATGTAATCCTTTGCCCTTATTTATAATACTTACTTGCGAAATGGAGCTTCCGAGGAATTTCATTAATGGGAATTAAAGTCGGAAGATTACATATCCATTTATGCATTAATCTCTGCTCAAAGTTGGTCCTAAGCTCGACGGTGAAATTTCAGCATAATACGAATACAATGGGAAGTAAACTATTTAATTCCACGGATTTCATGCTTAACAATTAGTTTTAGTACTGATAAGCTTAAGTTAGTATTTAGTTAAGTTGGTTTTTGTGTTGCAACATTATTTTAGGTAATACTTGGGAATGGGATATTGAATAGTCCCTTGGTCCCTTTGGTCTAAATGATCCCTTTGGTAAGAATTATCCTTAAAATAGGAATCTTTCATTAAGAAACGTTTCCTATTTATCCTTGAGATTCCTTTTACAAATTAGTTGCAAAGTCGAAGTTAGCTCAATAAAATGTGTTATTAACAATATTTGGTATTTGCATTTGTAAATTTTGTATTACAGTAAAAAAATTTTCAGATAAACATTTGATAATGTTTAAAGCAATCAAGTACTTATAAACTAATGGAAAAGCTCGATCGCATTTTTGCTGAACAAACATGTAAATAATTAATTGCCAGCATCCTTCACTTTCCTTCTCCTCCGTCTCCAAAATTGTTAATTGAATAGCAAGAAAAAGTTTGCTCAATAACGCTCAAAAGAGTGTAATATCGTATTTTTAGATTAAATGCTCCCTATATGCCTCAATGCCTCATCTCAACTTGGAAGGAATTATGAATAAACGAAAGGAAAAGTTAAAGCAAGCTCCTTCTATCAACTTTTTACTCCTCTCAGACGACTATACGAGGACAAAGTGATTAAATGTGAACGAAAGACATTTTCTCATGACCTCCTTTCACTCTATTGCTCACTTCCTCCACTTTCAAATTGGAAATCGGGAACAATAGGAAAAACCACAAGCCAATTATACTATAATCTCTTATCATGTTTTTTTATCAAATATTCCCGAGGAAATTCTGAGTAATACTCAGCATCGCTCATCAATATAAAAATTGGTCGGTTGGAGTCCCGAGGGAAAGTCTCGAGAATTTCTCTTGAGAGAAGCGAAAGAGGAAGAAGAAGGGATTATTAGGAGAAAGTAAAAGGTAAAGGGGATTAAGGTCGGTTGGTGAAAGGGAGGAGAAGAAAGTTTACAACCACTAATTTGATTTACTGTCGCATTATTGTCATCTGGTCTGAAATGAGAAATTGAGAGAAAATCTTCCTCTACTATAGCTTCCCATACTTTCCCACTATTATCTATATCGTTCATAATGGCCAAGGGACTTTAATAGTTTTGGTTCTTCCTCATTGGGACTCGCAAGGGTCGCTTTATCTAAAGAAGACCTCAGGGAGTCCCGCGGAGTTTGGACAATTTCACACAAGACTAATTTGTGGGCGGGTGGGGGAAAGCAGAAGGTAGAGGGAATTTCTTTAAGATGAGCTCAATGATCACGATGGCCCGGCTGGCGACAACTTCCCCGGAAACTAAACTAAACTTCAGTTTTCCTTCAGTTATACACATAACAAAAATACAAATGAATATAATTATATAATTCTCTTGGCATTCATAGTATATTCAAACAGGAGCTTTTGTAAGTATTCATATAAGGATATAGATAGGAGGATATTAGAGAGAACCCCAAAAGGCGGCTTCACAATGGGCGGCTGATTGCGACCCACTGAGGCAATATGGGTTGAATTAAACCCTTTTGTTCTTCTCCACCCTTCTCGATGGAGAAAATGAGAATTGCATTACTCACGGTCCTCCTCTTTCTCTTTCACACTCCAGAAGCCGCAACCTCCACGACAAAGATCTGAACTGTTGGAGTCATTTAGACTCCCGAGTCCAGAAACTTGAATTCATCCACGTCACGGGGGGAATGGTGGTTGCTTCCGCCGCAAGTTTATTTATCTTCCTCTACTCAATCCCATCTCGTCTGTACAATGCCATTTCATTTTTCAAATTACGTACTTTATTATGAATAATTTTCGCATTTTACTCTCCTTTTTCTTGCTTTCTATCATTAAATATAACAATATAAGTATAAATACTACATTTAGTATATGGTAATTCTTATACATACAATAATAGACACTGATTTTCATTTTTAAATCGTGATGAGAATATACAGAGCAATATTTTTAATGAACATTTTAATCTCTTCTAATGCTCTTTGAGATGTTGAGATTATGTAATAAAAGAAAATTAAAAACTATAAATTAACAGTTAAACATTTTATTTTGATTATATTTGGTACTTGGCATTTCTTGAATATAAATAAATTAACCATTTGAGCTAGGCTTAATCCTATTTATTTTGCATTAAGCAAAATACAATTTTGATTGTGAAAGATATGACTGTAAGGTTTAGAAATAAATCATGAAATATTTATTAAATATTCGTCCTACTTTAAGTTTTCCGTGGAATGTACAAGACAGCGACGTTTATTTACCAGACAGGATGCAATGAATCGTTTTGATTTTTCGGTTCGCCTTGTTTGATTTGTTCCTTCCTTTCTCTCGACCAAATGATCCTTTCTCTGGAAAAAACGAAATTGAGAAGAGAATTTATGTGTGCCATTTAGGGCATTGCCTTAAAGATCTTCACCAGGAGTTTGGGATTCTCTCAAATTCCTTCCATTATGAACTTTGAAGACCTTATTTATTTATGTACCCAGCACCACCTCATTGTGAGGCAGAGCGAGTCGTCTCAAATAAAGAATCTTCACAAATTCACAACCCCAACTTGATTCGCTTTATTCCGTGTATAGAGTTTATCAGCAAGGGAGCCAGCGATAAAATAGGTTATCATTATCATATATCATTAAATACATACATCAGACATGATTTATCATCTTGTCATAACAGAGAGCTCCATGTGAATTTAAAGCTCAAAATCTTTGATTCTCCTCTATGAATCTCAAACCATCGGTTCGCTTCATAATCTACCGAAAGTAGATCAATAAATTCATTCATGCAGAAATACACACATAATAAATAGAAATTCCTATCCCTCGGTGGAAATTTCTCTTTTATTCAAACTTATTTAAAAGATTAAAGACAAAATCACTGAGAATTATTGCAAAGTGCCCCTTTGATCTTCTCCATTTGAATGAGGGAATCTTTGGAAGTTTACACGATTCGTTTGAACAACCATAGTCAAGCTATATAAGAGCATTTACATTATCACATTACTTGGAAGGTTTGAACAGAATTAGGTATAAAAATGAAGGTCCTTTGGATTGGAGGAGTTAAGAGGAACTTGGAAAATGACAAAAGAAAGAAAAGGAAATTCCCATTGGACTTTTCCCGACCAACATCATCTGCTTTCTACAATAAGGCTTTGGACTTTTTCATTGTATAAAATAGTCGTCGTATCATCATACTTGGAAATTCCAAAAGAGCCTATTTCAATACAATGAACTAGGATGTAAGAGATACTTTCTATTCACATCCAAGGCTCAAGCCCATATATATGTTTTTGAAATGATTGTGGTTGCCATTGTGAGTCTGGTCAAGAGATAAATTGTAATTCATGCACAATAGAATTCCTCATATTTCCTTTATTGTTTTGAAAAGAGACAGGGATGAGATTTGAAGGGCGACTTGTCAACCATGTCATTCTTCTTCTTTATCAAATGCTCAGTCCCTGAAGAAATTTCTCTCCGACCTCTCTAGAATACCAAAGACGAGACTTTTATTCTTCATTGTCCAATAATGCGAAATATATTTAGGCCGTATTTTATATGGAGCATTTTATATGAAGCGTGAGCCAAGTAGAAAAATAATCATTTACTTGTTATTATGCTTCATGCACAATTGCATTTATAATTCTGTCAGTCTCATTATATTCATGTCGTATTTCTCGGTTAGAAACAAATAAGACTTGCTATTAGAGCAAAGAAAATGAGTAAATGAGGGACAATGCAGGGAGAGACAACTTTGTTTTATTTAAGATGGACAAGCAAAAAATGAGAACTGCTACTTCTCTACATCTAACTTGTAAGTTAGACGAGATTTGCAACGCCATATAAGTTATAATAACAAAACTCACTTGACTTAGGTACTGTTTTTTGTTTTTTATATAAGGGTCTTAAGAAATGAATTTTTCTTGTCTGAAATGTCTAAACTGAATTCATTTTAATCTTCTTGAGCTAAAAAATTGCTGTGGAATTCAAATGAAATATGAAACGAATATAAAGAGAAATAGAATTTTAGTATTATAATGTAGAAAGTATTACAATGATATGATATTTCATATTCTACTACATGCTTTGTGAATATGGGCATTGTTATTATAACGAGAAAGGAGAATAAAAGATTCAAATGAAACTCGCCCAAACTGAAATGAGTAATGATCGCTCTTTCATTCTACTCGAAAGTAAACACGTATAAATGAATTAAACATGACTAAAAGATTCAAACGGTTTATACTGTTTATACTTAAGTTGGGAAAGTATAATTATTATATATATTCCTGTGAAATAATTTCACTATAAGCAAAAACTAATTATAATTATGGTAATAATGATTTAATTTTGAGTGCTGCGTATTAAATGATTAAATTAAATATTATACTCATACAAAATAAAACATGAAATTAAAATAATTTTAGCACTACAAATTGCAATATGTTTTGCACATTTAAAATTTAATTTTGGTGATAGATATATTTCATAAACACTTGTGGAAACCTGTTAAATTCCTTTCAAATGCAGACTCTGCTGAGTTAAAATAAATTAGATTTGAAATACATACTGACTGATATGAATTATACATTGTATTTTGATCATGACGAGTCTCTTCAATATGTATGAAAATGTAGTTATGCCAATTTTTGTTGCCGTTTCAAAATCATCCACATATGCGACTGACATAATAACAAATATGAGCAGGTCTAAAAATTTTTTGAAGCTTTAAAAATCACAAAAATGTGGGTCAAAAGGGAAGACGCAAGAGAAAGGAGAGAAAGCAAGTTTGGCTCTCGAACTGTCAGAAGCAGACTAAGTTTCCTTTTTATAAAAGTAAGATGAAATACTGGTTTTTTAGAACTTGTAAGTGTTCTCAAGTATTTTCAACCGAATTATCTATTTAAAATAAGAGTCATTACATTACATTTTTTCTGTAAAACAATGTCCAAAGTGCAAACTAATTATATTTATCATTTAAAATCTTTAATAAAATAAAACAAGAAAATACCATTCGGATTATATTTGAGTTGAACCATTGTTTTAATTTTATGGTAATAGAGTCATCAAAATAAATGAACAAATGACCAAACGCCTCCTCGTTTTGTTAACGGAGTTGAGCAAAAGAGCGAAAGGAACTTCTTAAACTTATTACCTCTATTGAAAAGAGTAAAAAGAGAGTTAAGAAGTTAAAAGGAATTCATACGAGAGATCAGAATGAATTGAGCTCACACGTTCCTTCACTTTGCTCTCCACAAAAGAATTCTTTCTTCCTGAGAATCATATGGACTATATAAGGATAGAGATTCCTAATGAAGAGCCCTTCAAATAGATCCTATATATATTATAGGTAAGTACTCGTAGTTTTTATATATATGCTCAAGTAGATTTTTATTCCTTTTATATTTAGACTGTATAAGGAGAGCATATCCTCATTGTTTCACTCGAATGGTCCCTCTTTGAGTATTCGTGAGTTTGGTGGGAGGCGTAAAGCGTCTCTTGAGACTTGGAAGAACTAAACTTTACCTACTCCTGGATTTCAGACTTTACTCCTCTGTTTTCTCTCAACTGGGTCTTCCTTTTGGTTCTTGGGGTTCCTCCGTTGTTACAAAGAACTTTCTATATGAATTCAACGGGCCCGATGGAGTAAACTGGAAAAAGAAAAATTCGAATTCTTTTTTTGGCTTCATTCCAGTTGAGCTGGTGAGCTTTCATACGAGGAGCGGATGAAGGGAAATTTGGAGGGAAAAAAGTTAAAACAACACCAAAGGAGGCTTTTCGAGAGATTCTCTCGTTTCATGTGGACCGTGCGAGGACAGACAGCTGAGACTAATTGACCCACTCAAACCAACGTGTGTCTGCTCGTGGTGGATGAGAAAAAGCAACTCGGACTCGAGAGAATTATCTCGCAGACATCTGACACACAAATCAAATTCCCTGACAAACTGACACACCCGACAGGGATAGAATTAGAATGAAGTCTTTCACTATGGCATATAAACCCTCTACGTATTTACAAACCCTGGAGTAAGTATATTTGCCTTATGTCATTAAAACAAATATTTTATGTCCGTGATATACCATGATCCTTCTAAAATAAACTTATTTGAAAGTGAAACAGAACTTTATAACTGATTTTGAATTTCCAGACTTCCCAGACTCTCAAGTCAACTCAGAGTCAACTTCTGCTTCAACTTTGTTTTCCCTCAATTGAGGAATCTCAGCGAGCGGAGTTTGAAGGAGCATAAAGCTAATGTAGACACCGAAATTAGGTTTTGGAGGTAGACGAAATTAAGACAATGATGAATTTCCTGCGGCTCAAAATAGAGAGCCAATATTCAAAAGGAATGTCGACAGAGATTAGTTTATAAAATTAATTAAATCGGATTAATATTTTAGTTCTATAGAAGTATACTAGATATCTATTTACCGAGTACCTAGTAGATATAGGATCTTTGGGGTGAACACGAATTGGCGAGATATTAGAAAGGTGAAGAAGGATGATGGAGCGCCCCTGCCAAATTTCCCTTATCCAAGGGGTTAATCTGAGAAGAGGAAACAAACCACGGAGGAGGATCTCGAGAGAAAGAAAGAACATTCACGCTCATCTCAGGACTCTCTTATACCTTTCAACATCTCAACATGGGGACTTCAACACCAAATCCCCCTGTGTTGACTTTATTCTCCCCTTTACTTTTTCTCGCCTTATATAAACTAATCTCAAAGATACACACATCCGCTAGTACATAAATATATTCGTTGTTCATCTATTGGACACTTAAACTGTATCAAGTTTCAAAGTCTCATGAACCTCTACCAATAGCCAATATTACTTACTTATTTGCTTTTATAATTATAATACACAAACATTCTATAATTATTATTATTTATTAATTTTACAAACATTCTTATATTAGGGTTTTAAATATAAGTATGTCATAGTTAATTGTATTTATTTATAGGTAATATTTTTAAAGATCCATTTATTTTTTAAAAGTTAAACAAAGAATAATTTATCCCAAATTCAAAAACCGCAGAGCTGCATTGTGAGATAGGTATCTCAAATGAGATTTCGACTAAATGTAAGTTCAAAATGTGGAATAATTTATAAAATATATTTTGTTTTATGACTTTTTTATGGTTTTAATTTATGCATATTTGGCAGAGGTTTAAATAGTTGAACTAGTGGGAAAAGATATACCGTCGTGATATCTCTCTTATTTATACTCTTATATTTAAGTAAATAATCCGGAGTATACCGGATAAATATTGCTCCATACTCTATACTTTTGCTTATTAATTTAATACTTAGTCTTTTTTAAGATATTTGGCTAAAAAGTCTCAGCTAGTCACATTTACTTCCAGTCAGTTTATTTGATTCGAGATTCGTTGGTTGGTTCTACTAGTAAACTGACTGAGAAAGCCGTGCTAAAAAGAGTCCATTTCAACCTTGTATGGTAAAAGTATAAGAAAGTAAATGTAAACATAAAACTCTGTATATTTGCAAAGAATACTATTTAATTTAACGTACAGTATAAACCAGCATATATATCTAGATAAGCATAGCAAGTCTCTTAGATCTCGACGGTAATAGAAGCAAAAGACACAACCATATTTAACGTGTGGTATGAGTTTGTGATGAAACTAAAGAGAACTTCTCTTCTTATACTTCCAGCCAACCTCTGCACACGCTGTCTGATATCCATTAAAGCATGATGGAATTCCCTTATGCGAACCATACAAGGACTCAGTGGAACTCCCATATATAACCCCAATATGTACGAATGTATAAAGTAAGAGATGATAACATTAGAGAGTCTCCGTCTGGGAGCATAGGTATGGAGCTGGCTAGAGTTCCTCCTCGTTCCCCGTGTTGCTTTCCCCTCCGAATTTCGGAAGGAGGCGAGCAGAAGGCAAAGAGCTTCGCTCCGCACAACTCCTCTCTCTTTTCTCCTCTCCCTTTGAACAACCAAGAGACCCGTCAGGACTCTTCACCGACTCTGTTCTTCTGCTCTCATAATACATACGACTTTCCCCTCTCAAGATCTTGAGTGAGTGAAAGCTTACTTTCGCTCTCCATCCTACAGCGAAACTTTTACTCTCTCATATAAACCCAAAAAGCAAACCTGCCAAATCCCCTCTGCCCCGAAAAAACACATTTTACATCTGACAGTCGGTCGTGAAAGTGAGATGTTTGGGTGAGGTGCGGGAAGGAAGAGCGATCTTGTCCAACATTCTTTTAGTTCAACGTACAGTACAGTTCAACGTAATACTCAAAGGATCAAGGATTATAAAATACGGATCGATCGTCTTTTTGCCCTCCTTGTATACATACACTCTACGCTGGTGTTCTTTATATTTATACAAGTCTGGTTGTTGAACTTGATATAGTCAAAAAAGGACACTACTGGAGTGCGAGAGAGAGAAAGAGTTATTATTCACGTTACTAACAAAGCGGATCACATTTATTTGAACGCTGCTATTTTCCTCGCCTTTGTTTGTCTCTGGTCTGGTGGGTGAGTGCAATATCATAAATATTGAGCGTAGAGGCTTGAGTGTATGTGAACTTTGGGAGATTACGTGGAACATAAATATTGAGATTGAAGACTTTCGACGCGTCTCCCAACTGGAAGTGGCGAAAAAAGAAAAGGAGCGATTAATGAGCCAAAGGACGACGACGGATAAAATTAATCGTAGGTCCTCTTGAAAATCTCTCGAGTGCACACACTAGACGTCAAGTCGAGAGAGAGACTTTTGTAATTCTCGACGGTTCTCCTCCTCCCTACTTAGGACAAAACGACGACGAGAGTGATCACTTGAAAACTTTGAGCAAAATACTATAAAATATACAAGCCACTTACTAATAGATTGCAAAAACTTTAAACAAAATACTATATACATATTACTTTAGAAAAAACGCTATATACTAATATCACTATTTTAATTAACTAACTTTCTGTAACTAACACATTTAGTAGTTGAATCTTTAAATTTTGCATTGTACTCGTTGTGCAAGTAATCCTTATAATTCTTAAATACTTACTAATGCGAATAGAAAATCTATGAGTGAAAGTGTGTGAGAGAATGTCAATTAGTTGAATGGCAGCACGGGAGCATTAGATGAAACTAATCAGTGAAGAAATTAAAGGGGGCCTTTGGTTTTCGTTCCAATTTCTCTCCTTCAGTCACCTTCCTCCTCATCTCCCTTAATTAAGTCTGGGACCTCTAATTAATTACAAAGTTAAATTAGGGAGAGATTAGTCGAATGTAAAGAGACACTTGTAATTTTGAATTCCCTGCTTCCTCGGCTTGCAATTTCGCACACACTCCCAGTCAGCCAGCCGAATCTCTCAAACGACACTTTTCAACCTAATTCTCCAAATTGAATCATCGAACTCTTTAAACATTTGTTTCATTAATTACTTCAAGCTCTCTCAAAGGATGAATACAAAATCAGGAAACTCGGTGGCACCAGACTTTCCCTAAAACAACCAAAGTGTTGAAACGCAGGCAAAGCAAATTAAGCGAGAGAAAGTCATTTAAATTTCACTAAATTAGGAATTTATCTCTTTAATTTATAAAGTTCCATTCAACTCCTTTATACTGACATATTAGAGAAAAAGGAAACTGAAAAGAGAGAGGGAAAGAGCTAGATAATAGAAAGAGAACCGGAAATGACATTTGTAAATGAGGCGGAAAGAAGAAACGAAACGACAGCTCTCAACTTCCAATCTCTATCTCTTTTCCCAACTACAAGCATTTTAGCCAAGTTTTTTTTATTCTTTTCGATTAACAACTGAAAAGATGCTGAGCGTAATATGCATCTTCTGTCTGAAGGTTTAATATAATGGTCAAAGGATAACCTATACATACTCTATACACAGGAGGATGGAAAATAAACAAAAGAGAATGATGAACTTTATGTGAACTCATTTGCCTCTCTATCTCCAACTTTTACTATTTAACAACTGCATTTAAACACAAACAGATAAGACTTGACGTTCTTATACTTAAGTATAGTTGAGAAAGTCAGATTCCATTTCCTCTTCCCCAACTGCTTCTTTATTATTCTTATATGCCTGGATGGTCTCGGAGAAATAAATGTCTTGAAGGAATGAGCGATGCAATCAGAGGAGAGGAAATAAAAGGAATTGTTGGGATAATTTCATTTTAAATACAAACTTACGATCCTCCATTTGGTGAATGCAAAAGCCCCTCGTCTTCAAACTATCAAATGGACTGTGTAATAATAAAGAGATGATGAAGAGAGGATTGTGAACTTACTTAACAAAATGGAGAAATCTTAATACGCGAGACGCTCGTTGACCCATTTTGAGAGATAAAAGGAAAGGAGTGTTCATAAATATGATTTAAGTCTTACAATAAGTATACACTACACGCCTTCCTCAATAATATGTATATTTACAATATACTACCCATATCTAAATACTTATTTAATATTAAATAGGATTGTTGTATATACTCAAGCGAGGAATTTGGCATTCCATTTTCTAAATTGTTATGAAATTATGAGGGGAATTTCCCAAATAAATAGTAATAAGGAAAGGGTGATGTATTATTAAGTATAAGATTGTTGAGCCGAGTGCTATAGTTTTTGTCCAAGTAAATACTTACATTCATAATGTCGAGGAAAGGAAGGTTGGCAAACATCTCGACTCCGGAGACTAATAAGATTTCAAATTCAAGGTAAGAAATGAAAAAGCCTCCTTCGCAAATGCAAATTAAATCAACATAATTTTTTTATGTTGTACTCTTACCTATACTATATTTACAATTAATTATAGTAGTTGTGTCTTGTGTAGTACATGAATGCAACATGCATAATTAATACTATTTATTATGCATGTAGTCTCGGATGTTTTCTTTAGCTTTGAAAATATTAAACTTCAGAATGATAAACTCACTTGCAATTTTAGTCGGAGTTACAAATTCCTATAAAGTCAAGTTGATGTTGAAATCAAAGTTTTGCCAAGCTTTCATTGACAATGTTATTAACTAATGACAAAGGGAAATTTAACTCCGCGAATTCAAAACTATTAAGCATATACTATATAAGCACAAGAAATATATATTTACGTTTATTAACGCTTTGACTGCATTAAAAATATATAGCTTGTGCTATTTGCATGAGCTGCTCAAATAGAGTCTATTCGGAGATTGTGATAAATTGTTATAAATAATTACATTTTACAAAATAGTGACTTCGAATATAGATTATATTACTATTTTAACTAAAACCCTTTCTTAAATAGCATATTCTTTCATAAACAGTAAATTAGAGATTGAGGGACATTGTATAGGACGGATCAAAATGTTCTAGGCTCATCGGGCGCGGAAGAAAAAATGATTTCTTGCCTATTTTTATTTCCTCCTTCACGTGCTTTTGCTTTTTTGAACCTCTGTATGAATAAATGACAAATTCCCAAGAAATGAATGGAAAGTAAAAGGTTAAAGGAAGAAATAATACAATATTATTTATTTTTAAACGAATATAAAAATGATTTACTTAGTTAATTAAATAGAGATTGATAGATTAAACTAATTAATGAAACAGCCTAATTAATTTTTCAAAATTTCATTTCCTTAATTTTGCTCAAGAAACAATTTAAACCTTGTTCAATAGCATCAGAGGTTGAGTAAAGTATTTCAAGTGGGCTAAGAGATCCCGATGACTCCAAATCGATTTTAAAGTCCTTTTTTACTATAAATGAACAAATATGAAAGTAAATCTAATATTATATTATCATTTCCTGTTTAAATTTTATATTCTCTATTTCTAAAAAATAAAATAGCAAATTGTTAGTTTAAATTTAATCCATTCAACCTCGACCATTAGTCTTGTCAAACGTTTTTGTAAAATACTCCGGTTGTTTCTGTTTCTCGTAAGTGAAAATCACTGTTGGATTCCAATTGGCATTTTGCTTTCCGGTGCCTTTAAAAGCAAGAGCTTTCAATTTCAACGTCTTTTTTGCTTCCAATCTTGCAATTATGATATCTAGAATTTAAGACATTTTAAAGTAGGCTTTTCGGAACAATTTAAAATTCAAAGAAAACTTGCAATATAAATGTAAATTAAAATATAAGAAATTAAAATGATAAAAATTTTACGATATAAGTCAAGTTCGTGTAGCATTATTAAGATGAACAAAATAGATGCTTTTGTTTTTATAAGTCTCACCGTTATACACAACTTTAACCGAAGGATGGTTCGAAACGAGCTGTTCAGATTTAATGACCTGATGCTTTGATGTTCCTTCAATAGTTAAGGAAAATTCAACACAGCAATTCGAACAATACTTCCCATGTGGTCCTCTCTCGCACTTGCAGTCCTAAAGTTCATAAACTAACTTTAAGCGATTCTCTTAATGAATAATTCAAATCTTTAATCCAAATAATCCGAATAATTTATTTTATAAAAGATCATAGTATAACAGACCTGCTTATCAGCAAAGTTATTAACATCATTGGATAGGAGAGGAATCTTGGCCAATTGAGCACAGAACTCTGGCTCGTGTGAATGCTCCCCTGCTTCAAAAATAATTTTCTCAATAGCCAGAGTGGAAACTTGACTTTTTGAAATCCGACGTAAGGCATTCATCAACCTTAAATATTTAGTTAAATAAAGGGAATAAATAAGTTATTAGTTTAGAAAGTAAAGCAACTGTTATAAATGTAGGTAATATGGGAAAAAAGTAGTATAATAATGATTTTAAGAAATATAACATTACCTTTTTAAAGAAACTCCATTAACAATCACACTCATCATGTTTCTTTTATAGTCCTCATGAAGGAACTTGATCCACTCATAATTGGTGTAAGGCTGACAATGAGTTGGGTGAGGAATGACCGTAACTTTAATTTCATTTTCTAATGAATTCTTATCCATATTACTTTGTTCGATAAATTATAAGGATGAAAAGTTGAAAATAGGTGTTTATGAAAAGGTGAACGAACTGAACGGATTAAATACGTGAAAAAGTGAAACGCTCATCACTGGGGTACCAAGATTTAGGCAGCGGAGAGTTAAGGGTTAAATGAAACTTTCAAACCTAACCCCGTATAAATAAATTCGCTAGATATGTACGGAGTCTCATTTAACCCGCGACTAATTTAGCAATAAACTCATTAGGTATTCTCCGTTGCCTAAATAAACCTAACCATGACGGTTATTTACGCATTACGCATTATTTGCGGATTAAAGTTCACAAAATGAACAAAAAATATTGAAAGACCTAGTAGTGAAAATTATTTTCAGCCTAGTTAGAGTGAATAGACATTCGCACGGTGGGATGTGAAATGAATGTTTTTGCACGCATTTCTAAACCATATTCATATCGACTTTATGTATTTCTTGATCTTCGTCAAATTGAACATTTTAGCGTGGAATCGTGTTCTTTCCTATCGCCCCTCAATCGAGTTTTACGAGGCCATTATGAGGGGAACAATAAAAAGAACACGGGAAAAAATCGTTCTGACAAGAGCTTTCGACTTGAACATATCATATATGAGAGCTATAATACACTTTTTCTTTTTCGATCGGAGTCGGTATACTAAACTTTGTCCCATTCAAGTATATCAATACCTTAGTAGTATACTTCTCGTCTTAAAATAGTTCATAGATTCAATATCAAAAGTAAGAAAGCTTTAAATAATATAATAGGAGTAAGAAACATAGAAAATAATAAGAAACCTGATTGAGTAATTGAACATAATATAATAGTTATGATAGAATGAACGAATCGGGAAAAATTACTTATCAATCGGCATTTATAAGAGAGATAGATAGATTCGATACGAAGTTGTGGAAAAATCTTCCCAGTTAGTCAATTTGAGTTTCTCTTACTCTACAAGACGAGTTTCCCATTATGAACTTGGTTCCTTTTCTCATTTCCTTTGAACTCCCTTTCCTTTCTCTTCGAACGAAGAAATAAACATCTCTTTCAATTGCACTCACACAAAGAAACTCGAGAGTTTGTCCACAGAGACTCCTGGACTTCCTTTATATAAAAAATGATTATTTCAAAAATATTTTTTTATTCTCTTCATCCAGTCCGAGCCAAACACTTTGGAGCATTCGAGCATTGGAAGGCGCGTGAATAATAAACTATTCGTCCCTTGTGACATTTATTATAAGACTTTGCATATAAATGAAATATGAGAAATGACGGAGTCTTAAAAGGTCATGCAGGAAGGCTTTTAAGAAATTC
>VJMY01000408.1:0-69484 GCA_009869795.1 Neelides sp. FZ-2019 | reverse complement strand
CTTTGTATATAATTTCGCCATATTCTCATTTATATATACATCTAGTAAATTACTCCCAAGTAGCTTGCTAATTTCAACCGGGATTGTCCTGTCTACAAAAATTATGCTTTATATTAGAGATTCTCGACTTAATGTTTGAGTCAAGTTTAAAATAATGTTTACAATTACAGCCAACATTCAATTCTATTTAATTCTTTACAAATCTGATTGAGTCCTTTGTCATGCTCATTTCATCTTATATTATGTAGGAATTCTTTCAAATGATTTATTGAAAAAGTGAGTAGCGAGGGATAAGTTAAAAAGAAAAGAAAGAAAGTGCATCATTTTTAATAATCCCTTTCAACTGATGCTGTTCAACACTAAATACTAATGGCATCTAAACAGTTGACTCTGAATTCTCTGGCAGATTATTGTTGTTTAGAAGTTTATATATTGCATGGCCAATAAAAAGTTAATTATCTACTCAGCTTGAAATCTTACACCGCAAATAAAAGCTGGCACGTCAGTCTGTAATGGAGCTCGTTAAATTAATCAGAACTGAAAATTGCTAAATGCACTAAAAGGATTCCACAGCATTAAGAGTTCATATGTGTAAATTAGTATGGAGTGATTAAATAGGAGAACTTCTTAAGACTCTTCCTACTTATGCGTCTCTCTCACCGTCCGTCCCTTCTAAAGGAATTCACAACAATAACTCGGAGGAAGCTGTTTTAAGAAATGCTTTTCATAGTAAAAACTAACCCCCATTGCTCGGCCCTCTAAAGTTCACTAAAATGCTGGTGAGTAAGGAGGCACATGAGTGTAGCAAGCTTCCAGAGGTTTATCTTATCTCATCTTCCAACTCGCCAGTGTTATTTCGGTGATTCTTATTAAATTCTAATGAGAAGTTTATGCTAAAAAACTCTTTCAATTCCTATTCCATTACCATTATGTTTTTGTTCATTTAGAAAGCCTCAAAGTCATCCAAGAACCGACATAATATCCCCATATTGTATTCATTTCATTCAAATAAGGTTTAGTAATTACTTTGCATACAATAAAATATAAAGTTTAAATAATAACAGTGAAACTCGGATAATGCCCCACTCCCTTGAATGCCCCATCCTATCCTTTTTCCCTATTCTTACATATTAAAAATAATTAAAAAGATATAGTGGGGTATGTGGGGCGTTATGCGCGTTTCACTGCATAAGCAATAAACGCATTTGCATTATATTATTAAAAGACTTGTTAAGGAGTAAAAAGTATTTATTAAACGCAATAATATTTCCACAATAATTTTGTTTGAAGAATTGTTCTTTTCAATTCACTATTTGACTCAATGCATGTGAATGAATGTGGCTATGGACTGGTGTTGGAAGCAATAAATCTCGAAAATAGAGACAACAACCCCAACCTTAAAAGCCTCAAGTCAGCAAATCTCATTTTCATTTATCAACATACGATCTTTAAATAGCTTAATCAACTGTTCATGATAAGATCGTCAAAACGGAAATAGTATGGGCTATTAAAACGCGATCAATAATTCAATTGCCGTTATATTATTCCAAATATGAGGGGGCACAATCCTGGTAAGAAATCAAATCTGTTCTTTGTTTACTTAAAGGTTAACTTTTTGTGTGCAATGAAAAAGTATTTTAATTTTGATCAAAGTTGAAAGTACGGTACGAAATAAATAATGAGAATGATATTTTTTAATTAATTGGATAATTTATTATTTTAATTTTATAAGATGAAAATTAAGGTGATTACTTGTTTCCTCGCCAATAGTGCGCCCTCGCTGATAGTGCACCCTTGCTGATAATGCGCATTTATTTTTAGTAAAAATATTAACATTAGATAATGCGCCAAACCAACAGCATATATTTAGTTATGCTGCTATACTCCTATATATTGCTATATACAATTACTAGTGAGACCCTCACAAACAATAGATAATGCGCGCACTATCGTACTGCGCGTACAGAATTTCTTTAAAATACACTTATTATATTAGAATTTGATGCTCTTTCAGATAAAGATAGTTTCGTGATATGACTAGCTCTAATTGCCAAGTTATTAACTCATTCAATTTAATTAGCATTTTTAATTGTTGAATAACTTTTTTTAAATTTATTTTTAACCCAAAATTGATTTTAATTTTTGAAAGACCATATATTTGTGAACAATTTTCATATAAGGTTTGATATTAAAAAAACAAACCGTTTTAAAGTTAAACGTAATTGAAAAAAATAAAAAAAATTAGGTTCACTAGGTGGAGCCAAGTGGGGGCCGAAGTTCCTATCCTTATCTCATACCCTCCTTTTAGCAAGTAAGGTAATATTGATGTTGATTTTTTAAACTGGCAATTTAACTCAGTTTAAGTTTTAAAGTGAGTATCTAACTAAATAAATTCGCGGAACCCAAAAGCTGATAAGGAGTCCATTTTTAATCTTGGCTCCACGCTCGGGCGACATTGAAAAGACGTTGCCATTTTCCGAAGTGCTCAGAGTTATAACGTGTACCGAGTTGGAACATTTACTCTTATTCAATGAGTTTGAAGATAAATAATAGGTGAGAGGAAAACATTATTAATTGCTTTATTACTTTTGAAGTATAAATATTGTTGACCAAATCCCAAGAAAAATATTTATTAATCTAAAACCTAATAAATTGATAATTGTTAAATAAACCTAATAATTTAGAATAAATATAAGCAATTATTACGATGAAGCAAATGGTAGGAAATGAATCAAATAGTTTGCAAATGAGCATCTCATCTCTTTTTTGTTACATGTAATTGTTTTTATACTGCTTTGTGTTAAAACTATATTTCATATTTAAAAATTATAAATTATACATTCTATTTGAAAATTAGAGGAACATAGTTTATTACTTTATCATTGAATATCTTTTAGTTTGATTGCGTTTATATTCTATATAAGCAGTATACATATTAATAAAAATTGTCAAAATACATAAAAGTTTAAAAAGAATTGTGGTGTAAACTATCGAGAATTGAGACCATAAAAAGTAAAAAAAGACAAATTAATAAGTAAGCTAATAAATAAACGACAACATACTCAACGTTATAATAAAATCAATGCTTATAGTTTTAATAAACAGGAATGTAAATAGGAATTCTTTAAAAAATTTAAATCTGAATTTTGTGCTACTCGACTTAAGGTTCATTATCGGCTTCTTCGAGTATAGAGACTCGATATTTGTGTGTAGAAATGTTTTCTTAAGAGTAAAATTAAATTAAAGTTCGATAATGGTAAGTAGGTACGAGTCCTTATCAACTTACCATATAATGAAATATTGCTCATATTGCGTCGTAAATGAAAAGTTATAAAATGTTGGTTGAATTCAAGTCTAACTCCTTAAAGAGCATAAAAACAATCGATCTTGATTTCTTGAGCCAACAACCTACGTCTCTGTACAACTACTGATATTTATCGTCAACATTCCCATTCATCTCTCCCATCTGGAAAACTTCAATCAGCTCATTGAAAGAATCTACTGGTTTAAAGAATACTTTCTTACTAAAATCAAAATCCATTCTGCATGAACTCAGAAATAGTAGGCGCTGTATTAAATATCATCATATTTTAAATTCAATGTATTGATGATGAACAAATTAAAATGAAGATAAAGGAATTTTTTATTGGGTAAAAACTAAATTTTTCACATAAAAATTATTCGGTATGTATCATTATCAATGTAATTTATTAGAATAATTAGCTTTATAATTAAAAGTTTTAAGATGGATTACTTAATTCTTAAATAAGCATGGATTAGAGAAGATTTAGGTTAGGTCTATATAAGTAAAATACTTATTGTCGTTGCCATTCCAATTTTTATTTGTTATTTTGTTATATTGTGTGAATAATTAAATAATGAGATTTTTAGTTACTTCAAAATAATTAAAATTAATAACATTGACTAGATTACGTATCATGACGAAAATTTGCCAAATTGCATTGTTGTCAGTGTACCAGTACCGTTTCTCGCCCTTTTCACTACGAATTTATATGTTCATATTGAGAGTATTTATTATTAGTTGCACGCACATGAATCGCGTAGCTCGAGGTAATTAAAAATGAATGTAGTAAGAATCAAATGCAGTATCTTGTAAGTTCCTCCACTTTTTAGACACCTTCATTAAGAGTCAACATAAAGGAAATGTGTGTTTTTCGCAGCCAACTCAAAGGAGGCGGAGAGTGCAAGTAGCAATATTTGTTCAAGATTTTAATTACCCTGTAAAATGAGTGTAAAGTCTTAATTTATTAGACCAAAACCAAAGAAACCATTCGTTGCATTGGAGCCACAGGCTCAATTTCTCATAAAGTGATAATAGGTGTTCATAAATTATCCTCATAGCTCTTCGGCTCAATTCATCATCGATTAAATTACCACCTCGGAAATAATAGATTTATTTACGTTCATCGACGTCCCATCTGATCATGAGAGCTCATTAACCTTTCATTTGGGTCTGGTGCGGATGAATTCCCATAAATCAGGATTCCCTTGTGGTTCCCCAAATCCCACTGCGCACAACACAGATGAGTCTTGAAAGGTGAGAATCTCGGAGAGATGGGAGAGTTTCCTTATTTGCATTTGGGATGAAAGGGATGCGGCTGCTGGTGGCGGTGAGGCAAGCTATCAATAATCTCAATTAATTCCATTGATGGGGCGGGTTTTGAAATGAGGGGTTATTTGAGGAGGTGGCGCGTCGAAAAGGGAAACCTTTTAGAGAAAAGAACTGTTTACGACTCGCGTGTAGGTATAATAGGAAGCACGGGGTTGAGGCGGGTGAGAGGGAGGTCCTGGGCGGACCTCGCTTTCCTCGTAAGTGGTCTGGCCGGTTCGATGATATTCATCTGTTGGAACACTTGTGTTCTCGCAAGTGTGTCTCTGCTCCACACGTAAGTTTCTAATTCCTAAGCCATATTTCTAATCCTCCATATCATTTCTGAAAACTAATCCAAGACTCTTTGAGGGAACAAAAGCATAAAATAGCCTCAGAGTTTCTCGGATATATAATCATAATCATGAGTTTCATATTCGGAAAAGCATAAACTTGGTCTAATAAGTATAAGTCTAGGGGCAATATTCGTTTTAATTCCGACTTTTTGACTTTTCTCTCGCTCTTTTCCCTGGGTCCTGGAAGGTTGTTGGAAAGACCCCTGGCTACCTTTACCTTCCATCATATTATGAGGTCTATTGATATTAATTTTACATATTTCACTCTCTACTTACTTTATCAACATGATTAGGGGGAATAGCATGATTCCTCTTACTTACCCGGCCAGGGGCCTTAGCGGCCGTCTCTGCACGATTGCTTTAGATTAGCTCTCATGATAAAATAAAGTTCTCTTTCATCTGGGTTAATTGCATATATCATGAGTTATTCTACGAGATAACATTTTGGCATATTTGGCATCCATGAAATTGTCACGAAAGAATTTCCCCTCTTCGTGCATTGCCCGAGTTAATTCCGAAATCAGAAGATCAAGAAGTCCCCTTCACTTTCCTCAACTTTGATTTCAATTCAATTTTTGAATTGGTTTTTTCTTGGGTTCTTACGACCATATATAAATTTAAGAGGAGCGAAAGGCTCCGAGTGTGACGGAAGGAGAGAGAAGGAGAAGGCGTGAAGTACTTGAGTCATCCTTCCCGATGGGAGAGATACGGGGCTTAAAATATACCAGAGGAGTTGAGTCAGCCAGGCCCTTCCGAGTATTGACTCAGGAAGGAAGGATACCCTTTGGTCGGGTCAGACACCTCTGTGGAGACAGGCGAGTGGCCCCCCGTGGTCACCAAGAGATCGGGAGGAGAAGGGAGTAGCTGCCTGAGGATCTCGCAGCTCTCGGAGGTTTCGGGCCCAGCAACCGGTTTCCGTCGGACCCTCACTTTGAATTGAATTAGAAGGATGACCAGAAGGGGTGAGAGAGGGTCAATGGGAGCAGACAGGCGGGCTCCAAGGTCATCAAGGCCCACAATGGGCCATTAGCACCTTATCATACTCCACTTCAGCTGGCAGAATCAATTAACTCTCCCTACCGGACTCATCCTTCCCGTACTTCTTTCCCGCTCACCTTTCCCCTACTTCCCTCATTAACCCCTCCGGAATGGCAGGGCAAGAGAGGCTAACTAGAGAGATTATTGTAGGAGAGATTGGGCGAGGAAGTCTTTAACGATTCATAAAAATATTTCCCTCTCTTTGTCCGCCCAGTTAGCACTTGGCAAATAACATGGATAGCCTCAACTCTCACAATAAGAACCGTCTGGGAGAAACATACTAATAAAAGATGGGAACGGAGAGTGTAAATGGAGCTCATATCCATCACTTCTACTCGTCGGGGCTTTAATAAGAATATGTGGAGGCCTGGGAATGGGAAAACTAGGAGGTTCCATCATAACCAACGTGCACATTTAAGAACGACGTCCATCGTTTCCTCTGGTTCATTTGAATCAGCTCCTTCGGACTTTGTAGCTCTGGCTGTGGAGAGAATATAAATAGAAGGAAAGACGCTTGATGAGTAATGAGATGAGAGATAGGAGGAGATAGAGACACATCATTCTATTAGAACTTCTTTTATTCAATCTATGAGGGAGATTGTGTGTGGGAGATAAGGGCGAGCGAACGGCCCTTGGCCTGACCTTATTACTCGTCTCTCTTTCTCAAACCAAACTTATCATATACGAGATTATTCCGAATTGGAACCATAAATAATGTTCATTCAATAATTCAACATACATCTCAATATGCATAAAAGACATAAATATACTCATGTCGTTGGTTGGTTTGTCGGTTGGACTCTCATTTGGGAAGAAAATTTTGTAATATAAAGAAATGTTTCTTTCTTTCTCCCATTTATTAACATTATGCGACAAATATTTTGAGTCGATGAAGTTCGTCGTGAGATCATAAATATGGTCGAGAATGTATGGAGGTTCCTTATCAGGCGAACGAGGGGGAGATAAGGGTGAAAAGAGTCGCAGCGAAGGAAGGGGTCGGCCGGCGGGTCAGGCTGAGGGCTCCCGCCTGTTCTGCTGGAGCAGGTAGACGTGGGGGTCGAGTCCAGAGTTCGAGCTCCCGTCCGAGCCAGATAAATTTAATTGGCTAACAAATGAAGTGGTGAATTTGGTAGGGCTTAAGCAACACTTAAGGCAATGGCCGGGCATCACACACACTCACACACACAGGCGAGTCAGAACACAGGCAGCTAGGGCGAGTGGTGGTGCTGGAGGAGTCGAGTGAGCCCGTCCTTATCTCGAGTTAAGTGGCGGGGGGAAAGAGAGGTGGTTGTGAGCTCTGTGTGCCTCAAGAACGCAGGAGAGCTCCAACGTGATGAACCTCCCCTCAGTTCGAGTCCAACTCTGCAGCGGGGCACACGGGCGCATTGTAGCAAACAACATCCTCGTCCCAAGAACTCGTCACTTCACGCACAGGACTAGGGTCCATCTTACCGGGCAGCATTAGAGTGAAGTGAGTATTCTAATACTGTCAGGTAATGATGTCCTCCAACTCCAGTGAGCCACGACGAAAGAAAGACGACGGTGAGAGAGGACTGTGTGAGACGGAAGGTAAGAATTTTTCCATTTTTCTATTTAAAACAAAGAGTTGTATTTCTTGGAAATGTTGGAAAGTGTGCCGGGGAGGCTGAGGAGATGAAGGAGGTGAGCAGGAATGAATGGAAGAGGGCGAGCCCCCGTTCTCTGGACTTAATGATGATTAAGATAGGATCGAACGGAAATGGAGTAGTTTTTGATTTAATCAAATTTATGAAGCAATTAAAATCAAGAGTGGAAAATTCCGCAACCACCACTGGGCTCCTCCACTCGTCGGCTCCTTCTCCTAATCATTCCTCGGGGCTCCGTTTGTAGTCTTCGTAGGCCTGTCCGCCTATTTATATCCTTCCCCGCGTGATATTTTTGGGGAACATTTACACTCCGTAAGAGTCTTGAGAGCTGCGAGAAAGAATGAAAGAATTTTGAGGAAGCAACAAGGAAGGTTTCGTTTGTTCTCCCTTTGGGAATTCTCATCCATCCTACATTAGTCTCTGTCGCTCCGCGTCTTTCCTCCTCCAATGGGTCTGGTGGTGGGTGAAGAGGGCGACGAGAGTCCTCTGCTCCCTTTGACCCGTGGCTCGAGATTTGGTTATTTGATAAAATTGGAAATTCAAATGGGTCCAATGTTTTAACGAGGAGCTGATAGATATGCAAAGGATTGCACCATGGATGGATGGCTCTGTGCTGGATCCTCCTGAATGCTGAGCGAAGCAGACACTTGAAGATAAGCCAGAAGGTTTGAAGGTTAGTCCAATCTGGTTTTCAGATACATCACAGGAGCGAGCGCGAGAGACTCAATCCGAGTTCAAACAGATGAAGAGGACCAGAGAGGCTCAGATAAACTTGTTGACCTGGCGACGAACGAAGGAGAGAGATCTCTCAAGACTCCCCCATCCTCATGGCGGAGGTTAACCGAAGGGGCAACCGATCCTCTCACATCCGCCCTTATCTTGATCCGAGATTCACAAATACCACTCCTATTTATTTATCTCTCTGCCAGGACGAGGCGTCTTTGCAGAGGTTGCTCGGCCCCGCTATCGGTCGCCCTATCGCGCCATTCCATAAATATTTAATTGAGTCGAGCTCAAGCCGACGCGGCCGAGGGACAGGCAAGGGACGGGGGACTAAAACAGGTGTCCGGGGCAACTATTCCAGTTCATAAATTCTTATTTTTTCGACTCGCGAGTCCGGTTTGGCTGCATTCGCTGGTTGAAGGCTGGCGAGCCCACGTGGGCGCCACCACCTCAGTCTTCTAAATTAATTCTTGCAACCGAGAGACTCGGCGGTTCGTCACTTGTCGCTTATGCGAATCTGGGAGTCTCTTTGCCCTCGCCGCGAGTCTCCCCGAGGACCGGAAGAATCACCGTCCCCCGAGCGTCACCTCGCCACGTCCTCGTTTTCAATCCCCCTCTTTATCAATTAAAAAAAGGAAAAACTAGCTTGTTCCCCAATTTGCATATGAATGTTTACTCAAGAGGAGACGAATGAACGAGAAATGGACCGGACCTCATCACTCGCGAGGATTCGACGAGGAGAAAGAGAGCCCATGTATGTATGTATGTAAACTGTACGAGTTCCTGGGTCCCCACACTTTTATCTCCTTGTGTCGTCAAGTTTCTTCTTCTCTTTGGACATCCTCCTTGCAGCAGTTGAGGAGATTAGGAATTGGAACATCTTCTCGAGGGCGATGGGTCTTTCATAATAATATCGTCTCCTTCAGACCAGCCTCCGCGCTGCATACATATTTCGAGATGCCTCTCTGGTCGACTCGAACTTTGAACTTCTTTCACACTCAACTGGTTTCTGATGACATTTTGCAAGACTCGTTCAATTGGATGATGACAATTATCTAGCACAAATTAACGTCCTCACCGTCGCATTCTCTCTTTGGAATTCCATCGCGTCATCGGAATAAGATGAAAATTAAATGTATTTCATTTACTTATTTGTCTCATTTGCGTTTCTCATTCTTGCTTAAGACTCTTAATACTCAAGACTTNATATATCTTTGTATATAATTTCGCCATATTCTCATTTATATATACATCTAGTAAATTACTCCCAAGTAGCTTGCTAATTTCAACCGGGATTGTCCTGTCTACAAAAATTATGCTTTATATTAGAGAGTCTCGACTTAATGTTAGTCAAGTTTAAAATAAATTATGTTTACAATTACAGCCAACATTCAAATGTGCATCAATTCTCGACAAATCTGAGTACTTTGTCATATTCATTCCAAAATACATACTTTGCATACAATAAAAAATAAAGATTAAGAACTTTCAACTTAGTACATGTATTAGATTTATTTAATTTAATTCCATTCTTATTCAACTCAATTCAATTGAATCCTTATTTCCTTATCCCATATCATATTATCTGGATGGATTGAGAAAATGAAGTTAAATCAATGATAAATTCCCAAATTGCCCTACGAAGTCATAAGATTTTCACGATTACTTGAATAAAAAGAAATGTTGCGTTGTTTTATATAAACAAAGTGGTTTCTCATTAAATTCCTCCCAAGTTCTTTCCCTTCATGAAATTCTTAATTGTGGCTAAATAAAATTAAACATAATTTTTTCTTAATTTGATATGTTGAGAATTGTTCGGAAACTAAAGCTTTTTGAGCTGAGACTATATATTTGGGCTGAATGAGGTATAACAAAACATTTTTTTTAGTATGTTCGTATTATATATCAAGATGAGTGTATCAAAAGATTCCTTGAAAATTACTTAATTTATTTAATCTTTCGACGCACAATTAGTTAATCAAGATTTCATGGGGTGAGAGTTGTATAGTTTATCATTCAACGACATGTTGAACTTAATTTTAAGTTAATGAATAACAGAAATGAGTGTATCATTGGTTTAAATATTTAAACCAATCGTTTCCCCTTTGAATGCATTATTGTGAATTTTACTCAATCAAGTCGTTAAAAAGCTAAGGAATGAATACGACGGGAAGTAGTATGGTATCTGCGGGGGCGTTTTGATAAAAGTAACGAGATCCGCCCAACCCGCCCTCTTTCGTATGAAAGGAGAGGAAGCGGAGGAGGAACGTTTGAGCGAATGTGCCTAGGAAGAAGGTGAGTATGCGGAGCTGAAGAGGTCAGCCTGAACGTTCCTCTTCCCTCCCATATGCCCCATGTCCTCAATCCTTTTTCTCGTAGTGTACGTTCATGTCTGGCATGCGTAGACACCAATTGCCCTTGGACTCACTTTCAACGATTTCATTTTGTTTTTCTCTCCCTCTCCTCAAAATTCCCTTCTTTTTCGGCGGCCGGAGGTGAAGTCGTCGACGAAACTACAGGTAATTTTAATACCCTCATTATTAATTATCACCTAGGAAAACCAGGGGCTTCGGACAACCCCGGATTTCACTTTCTAAAATTCATTCAAGATTGACCTCAATCCTTTGCTTACTATTTCTATTCAATGGTAAAAATCTAAGAATTTCAGTTCAAAGGGTTGTTTATTAATTTTAAATTTTAATTACGCTGAAAAGCATTAAAAGTCATGGCATTGAGAATTCAGAAGAGTTCTATTTTAAATTAAAATTTGTTTATCCGTTTCTAGAGATTTTAATCAATTTCAAAAATCATTTACAAGAAACATTTGTTTTGAGAATATTTTAACAAATATTGAAGTTGAATTAATAATATGTTATTTGAGTATTAAGTCGTTTTATAAATATGAAAGTTTATGTTCTTCCTATTGTCTTATGAAATCAATGAGATAATTGTGATGTATTTAAAGCTTAAACTCGCATATAAACAACTTAATACTCTAAAAAGATTCCAATTCAAGTTTTATATTTGTTAAAATACACTCGATTTCAAAGTTACTGATAATTAATTTTTGAAATTAAATTTGAAAATGACCCTTCCCTTGATAATCGTCTATTATTAAAATATTATTGTTTATACAAGGAAGTGTATTAAAAAATCTACCAAGTTGGATGCATTTAAAAATCAAATTTTATTCTTGGTCTTATTTTTAAACTTAATATTCAATTATATAATAATGCTTATTTAGACTTGTCTCAACGGATGCTTTATTTCAAAAAATATTTATGGTGGTAATTTGGATGGGAGTAATATTAAAGGGTAATATTAATTATACAAGTATAATACTGTGAGGACGAGGTTTAAGACTTAAATCTTTTAACTCGTAGGAATACATATTTTAAATTGTTTCTATAAAACGCCGCTTATTAAATTAAAAAATTATTTCAAACGAATCAGTTTTGCTATTTTGAAGGTTTACTTTCCAATGCAGTTTCCAAGAGTTTGACCATACGTGATCTATAGTCCCTATTATAATCACGATTTTCAATTTCATACAAAATTTAAATTTTTCGAGGTATATTTTGCGCAATTTTTAAAAGCTAAAATTCATAACAACCATTCTTTTTATGGCACATTTACTGTTAAAAATAGATAGGTCTTAAACCTCTGGTCCTCGTACATAATAATATGTATTCTATTTAGAAAAAATTTCTCGCCTCCGTCTTTAAGTGCTTAATATTAAATAGAATAGTTGATTCATAAACAAATAAATTAACAATTTTCTAATACTCTGCTGATTAGCCTTCATGTTCGCCAATGAGAATTGATAATAGATAACTGAATTGACACATAACCCCAATGAATCAAAGTCTTAGTTTTACACGTCCTGGAGCCCTCGTGATCCTTGACTCTTTTTCTCTTCAGTATACTATTAGTGGATGATTCGAAGTTTTAAATTGTGCTGGAGGAGAACCTGCTGGGATAAACAGGAGAGGCATATACCCTGGACCTGTTTATATCATTATATATATCATATATCTTCACCCAGGTATTTGGATTATATGCACATAAGGGATAGGGAGGTTCCCTGAGACCGGAACGGGACATGGTACGTGTGTGGTGGTGCATAGTCCCTCAGGATGTTGACCTATTTAGGATGGAGTGAGTCGGAGGAGGGAATCCAGGACTCTCCTTGTCCTACTTCACAGCCAAAGGACGGTCGTTGTCTGCCTGCATTTTTGGGCAGATTATTGATCTAGCCCGGGTTGAAGTAGGTCGAGTCAGACCTTGTGAGCCAAGGACTCCTCCGCATCTTCTACACACCCCTTATTTATGGCTCTCAACATAACGGGCACACGCGATTTATTTTAAGGAACCAGAGTTCACACTTTGGCCTTTCATCCTCTGGCCCTCTAATAAGTTCACCCTTCAGTTCCATGCTGAATTCCGTTCAAGTCCAGAGCTTGAGAAGACGCTTATCATTCGCCTTTTCTCTCGGTGGAACAACGAGACGGAAGGAGGAACATAAATGCAATGCGAGTACAGTTGAGACTTTAATTGATCTATTATTAATTCTACTACAATAACGAGTACCTCACTTTCCCATGTCTCGATCCCTTTGTTGTTATGTCTGAACTTTACGTCTGAGGTTGATAAGACTTTGTCGACCTTGGTTCTCTCTCATTTACAATTTATTTGATCCACGACTTCACGCCTTATTCCGATTTCATGACTTGACTATGAAGCCATCTTTATCCTCTTGTGTGTATATTGAGCATTTGAAATTCAAACTTGATTGGAAATATCCTTGAGCTATTGAATTGAGTAGGACTTCGTCTTTTCTTCACTTTGTCGTAAATTACATTTAAAAGGGCTGGTGAGGAACTGCTGGAATTCTAACATGAAAAAAGCCATGGAAGTCGAGAGTTATCCCTGTAATATGATGTACCATTTATGGGAGCCTGGATTGGATACGTGTAATAAATTTGACTCTGGGGATTTAAGAAGGGAAGAACGAAGAAGCCAAGTTTATTATTTATATTTATAAATTTATGCAACTTATATTTGTTGTTCAAGTTTAAGGATTTCGCACTAGGCAAAGTGAGGGCTAGGCAGCAATAAGCTCTCTTTATCATAACTCACTCAATAATATCTTTGCTTATGTCTCATCTTGTTGCTGTTCAAGCAAAATCAAGTTAAATTTTTAATTAAAAGCTAATAATTTTATTGACGTTTAGAAATATAAATGCAAATTTTATGAACTACCTAGGTATTTATTAATATTTTATATGAATAACTTATAAAAAATATTATTTCGATTATCGTGTCATTAAGAATCGTTTATTTTTCCTTTAGAAGCCTGAAGGAATTTAAAGCTCATTTAATTTTATTCGCATTACACCTAATAATAATTTAGTTTAAGCCGATTAGCGCCATTCAAATATACACACACTTTCTTTTTACCGGTGCTCAAACGAAGGAAGACTGGTGCACTTAAGCAGATTTAATAGTTTATCATACTTGAACCTTCGTCTTTGATTATTTTATTTGATCGTAAAAAATAAACTTTTCATAGTCTGATTTAGCAAGGAAAATTTTTCTCAAAGACTAAAAGATAATGATGAGGCACACGATACTCCCACGGACGTGTACCTAAGTAAATTCTCATGTTCTCTTTCTTATTTTAAATGTTAAGGTTTATTAGTAAGAATGATGGAATATTATGACTTGAAAGTTCAAACTGAAATTCTTAAAAGATGGACCTACAAGGACATTTGTAATATTCTTCAAAATGCATAATATGAAAATGAGTATGTACTGTACTAAACTGATAAAAGCTTTATATTATTTGCGTCAAACGGAACAAAGTTATTTACACATCGTCTTCTACACGTACTTTTTTGTTTTTGTCAGAAGAAAGAGATTTCGAGCGATAGTAGGTGAAATTTGGCTTGAGCTGTAACACGTAATCGGAATAAGGTCCATTCCCCTGAGTCGGAATACCGAGAGGTCTGGTTGGTGTGTTTGTGTATGAATAGGCCTCATATTTACATAGGTATTTAGGCATAGATGATGGTTGCTCGGTGAGAGGAAGACTGTAAACTTTTCGTTGTTATGTGCGAGAAGGAAGAAAGTGATTGGCGCAGTGAGTAGTTAAATTGGGCAAATGTTAAAAATGGTCATGGCCATGAACCCTCGGCACCTTCCCATCCGTCCCATTATTCAAGCCGAGTGAAGGCGAGAGGAGGATTTATTTAATCGAGGTGATGTCATTCATGGAGGGAGCGTGATGAACTTGTGAAGGAAGTTGGCATTGTTGGGTCCTTCCTATACACCAAGCCATGAGGTTGCCATCGAGGGGAATCAGCTGAACTCTGGGTTTAGGTTAATGGAGTAAGAGTCAATTGAACGAGCGTTCTCCTGAGAACCCCTGGCTGTTCAGGGCGAGAGGAGTGAGAGTGGTGAGCAGCAGCAGCGAGGAGGTTGTGGGCCGCAGTGGGCTGGGCGGTTCTCTCTTCGGGGCGGGGGATTCTTCTAGGTTATTGGGTTGGTCAGTCTCAGGGAAAGAGTCGGAAGGTTGAGTTGTTCTACCCTTTCGCTACTCGGTGTTTGATCTCTCTGGTGCTTGGGAACGTGAACTCGCCTCCACACGGATTCTTACTAATATTTACCAGAGCATCTCTCAAACTCTTCTCTTCATCCACACACTTGCAAACAAATAAACACAGAGCTCCGCTGGCTGACTCAGTTTGTGCCCATGGAAAGGTAGCATTTGCGAAACTCCTCTCTTGACTCCGGGAGTCCGGTGTATTTACAGTGTGTGTGTGTGGATGCGAGTGTGAGATTCTCAGGGTTGAGCGACGTTAGTTCATCAGTGGAAGGTGATTGATGCTACGGCAAGCACTCGACTCTGCTAAGGACCATCTTGAGTTATTTCTTAAGATTGAGAGGAAAAGGATAAATAATAGAATAAATAGAAATATATAAAATAAAGCGTTGATATTCCTCCGAAGGAGCGTCAATCCACGCTGGCTCTTCGCAAGAAGTAAGGATTTCTATAAACAACTTTTACTCTCCTCTTTGGCATTCCTCCCTGCTCTGGGAGTGACGGCCCTATGTAGTAAACTCTTCTCCTCCTGGCCTGGTAATCCAGCTTCCTACTTCCCCCGATCTCATTCCAGAGAGCTAACTATACCCCACACTCATCGTCTTTCCGCCGCGTCCTTTCAAGATCAGGGCGAACGAGGTTCGTTTTCTTGCTATAGAGCCCCTTATAACAGAGTTTAATGCCAAGTAAGCTGGCGTATGACGCCCGATTTCAAATAAGTGAAAATGTAGGTAAGTGGAGTGAATAGATGAGATGGAAGAAAAACTTGTTTTCATGATTACTTGATTCAATCCTTGTTGAAGCACTTGGTGGTGGAGCTCGCAAGAGTCATGGGCAAAGATGAGTTCCTATGTTGACTGCTGAGGATTAGGCTCAATGGAGAAGAGCAGTTTGTATTCTTATTTATTATTGAGGAATAAATTACTAAGTAAAATGCGGAGACGCAGAGTTGAATTAAAATTCACATGGTTTGGCTGGAGTGTAGACTGAGTGAGTGGTGTGGCGATGGAGGAGGGCCGGGAAGCTTAATTGAGCTCGGAGATTATAACCTTTTGAAGGCAACCTTTATTTTTCTCTCCTCCATTGTGCCGTCATTGTTCATTGTGTGTGTCGTGAGGTATTCCATTCACCTTTAAGGAGACGTGTAGACACGAAAGTGAGGGGGAAAAGGTGAAGGAGACCCTGAGTGAGCCAATATGAGTTGAGGGCAAGTTTTTTGAGCTCTGACTTTTATGAATTCACGAGGAGAAAAACCTTGCAGAAATGCTCTTTCCGATGAGAGCCCCACTGGAGTCCTAGAGTGGGGGTCTATGCCTGTGTATGTTAATTCCATTAGCCCTCTTAGGAGATGGGGAACCGATTAGGATTCGCCATTACATACGCGTTGGCAGACCCTTTTTCCTTCACAAATCAACGAGTAAATCTCGCTCCTTCTTCCCTCTCCGCATCTCGAGAGTTTCCCCTTCATCCTCCTTGTGTATCTCCGACACTCCTCCACGTCCAATGCAAATGGGATTGACTTGCATGGTTCATAATCCTGATATGGCAACATTCTATCTAATAAATTAACCTTGTGTCGATCTTCCTGTGTTGAGTAACCTTGATGATGAAGGACAGTAAAGGCTTCCTTATCTCTTCGCCCAACATATGTAAGAGCACTGTCGGCCGCAGACAATGAGGGAGCAAACATGGGCGGATTGCCGGATTTGCGAGAGACCTTTACTTTAAGCTTTTTTTGCTCAAATTACACACAGCCTCTCCCGTTTTAACGACCCTTTTAGCGCATTCACTCTCATTGAAACTTTTTTTCTCCTCGCCAACCTTATTTCTCAGTGAGTGAGTGAGCATTCTATTAATTTACGAAATTTAATTAGGATTAAACTTAATTAATCTACAGCAGCTTTGTAAATACCCAAGAAATCCTTATATTCGTGATCTCGTTTGATCATCATGGATTCTTTTGTTTCTTTTCCTTAAACTACTATGTATGCTTTAGTATACTTATTCTACTTATTGTTAGGCATTGTTAGGCAAAATTATATGCATTCCATTGAATTACCAACTACAATAAATGTGGATGAGCAGAATGAGAAAACAGGAAGGTTGTCTGAACGCACAATAGGGATTTACCATTCGTATCATATTTTGAATATGGCCATTGCGAATGCTCGAAGAACAAGAACCCTGATTGTATTATTAATGTGTAATGCCATGAATATAATCAGCAGACTATAGAAGGATGAGTAGGTATATAATTTACTAATTGAATGTATGGCTGGAGAGGGATGTGGAAATTTCAGTATGCATGCTGCATGATTACTTGTATGAGCGAGCAATTAGGAATCATCTTTGAATTTTAACATTGGTAAATTCAATTTACACGTACTGCATCTCCCTTGCATTTTTCTTTCTCTATACATGTAGATGATGTTGTTGAGGACACTTCTTGGTCTATGTGGAGCTAGATTAAATTGAAGCTATAGGGGAGCTTGTAAAGTTACATTGCATACTCGAGATCCACATTCACACGTTGGGATGCGTAGAATAAGTAGAATGAATTCCACCTATTTATCTCACTTGAATTTTTTTGCCCTCACGATGAAGAATTTAAATGTCTCCACGGTTTAACCAAAAATAATTCCAAATGACTGACTGACACTGGTGTTTTTTTCGTATTTTTATTTTCACGAGGCAGAGTCGGAAATAAGGGGAAGATCATGAATGAGCTATAAAAAATTGGATTTAACCAGGAGACAGGATAAATGGACATGACTCAAATTGATCCAAAGGGTTGTTCTCCAAAATTGCGTATGTTTCATGAGCGAGATAGAGATCTCGTGGGCTGGGGGCGGTGATGGTGAGAGTTCTTTTTATTTGCATAGGAGAGCCTCTGATGTGATGATTTCTAATTCTAGGGAGACTCTAGGAAGTTAATCTCTTTTCCACCATCGCTCGTCTCATTTCCTTTCAAAATCTCTCCTCCTATCTGATATCTATTCCAGGAGATGGATGTTCAACAAGGAACGGAGCCGCAATGTCCTCTGATTTTATGGAAATTTAAAAAATTGAGAGATACAATAGATTCCCTTTAAATTATTCCTAATGAAAGAAACATGAAGTAATTTCCATCTCTTTGAGTTATTCTCAATTGCCGATATCGCGTAAAGTTTTGAAATGTCATCGACAGGACTAAAAAATAATAAAAGATGGTGGTGGTTCAAATCTCGTAATCCTAAATCGAATTAATTTTTTTTCTGAACATTTAAAAAAGTCAAGCAGCCGAATAATTTTTTAAACGTCCTCAACTGCAGCGTTCAACTTCTAATCTAATTTGTTCTTTGCCATTGTTTATGAGATTATAAATTTTATTAAAACCTTTTGACAGATACCTTATATATTAGTTCAAGTATCATTCAAAATTGTTGTTTTCAATCGAGGTCATTTTCATGAAGGCCGGAAGGATAAGTTATCACTCCTAAATTAAGTGTCCGTATCAACCGACGCGCGATAGACCATTGTCATTTAATTCCAAAAGTCTGCCCTGCATTTTTCACGAGATATTAATTTTTAATTGTATGTGAGCGTTTATTATTAGTTTATTATAGATTCGGGGTCTCAAGGCTTGTTTGATAGCCTAAAACACATTAAAAAAGAGACTGGTGGGAAGGAGGGACTTTTGATAGGAACAGACAGGGACAGAAACATTATTCTCAATAAAGGTCATTCTATATCTTTTTCATATTTGGCTCATTGAGAGAGGCTTTGCCTGGTCTCAATGTGAAAATGAGGAGGATGATAATACGTGAGGAGTCTGATGAGATAGTTTTATCAGTCATGCTCCTTTTCTTGGAATCCAAATGCCATTTCATTGTTGGTCCGAAGCAAGAAGAGTTGAGCTCTTATTTCCACCATCACCCAGGATCCTGATGAATTGATCCGCCTGGGAGAGAATAAGGATTTAATTCAATATATAAATAATATTAGAGTAGTCGTTACGAGTGGGTTTCTAGACCGGCGGTGGTGGGTAATTTGATCATGTTTCCCATTATCTTAAATCATTCTCTACGTGTTCAAATTTATAGTGGTTCTCAATTAAATATTTGTTAAATATATTAAAGCTCTTCGAAACTCAAATATTTAACATTAAGCAAGCATTATTGTTATTTTAAGCAATGTTTGTCTTGATTTGATTATATTTTTTATTATTAAATTTTTTAAATGAGCTTGCATGGTCTAATCCAAGTGTTTTTTTTTATTTATTTTCAGAATCGGTAACATGTTTCGGACGAAAAATCCTTCCACTTTAATGCTTCCATTAGAAAATTCAGTAGTGACAATCAAAAGTGAACTTTCGCCTCACATAAGTGTAAATGGGAACTCAAATGGAAACGATTCATTTGGGGGACTTCCGCCGACCAAACGAATTCGCCATGAATCCTCCAACGAATGGGACGCAACTTCTTCACCTCCCTCGGGTCACTTCAATTCTCAGGGTTTCACATTTAACTCACCTCCCGGAAGTCTCGATGATCCCTATAGTCCATCACCTCGTATTAGTAAGTTCAATTTGATCAATTTAAACTCATTTTTTAAAAGCCTAAAAGAAAGTTCAATAGGAATATTTATTGTTAGTGTTAAGTAGATAAGTTATGATGTCATTTGCAAAATGAAATTGAAAAGTGTTGACGTTTCGCGCACTTAATTTTAACATCCTTGTTATTTAACTTAAAGTACTTGGACTTTAATTATGACAGTTGTAATGTAAACCGCACTTACATTAGGTATAATTTGAGAATATGATGTTTGTAAGTAGTAATCACAATTTAGAAACATAAATACACAATAATGCATACTAAAGACTATATAAAGTCATCACTCATCATTCTAAGCATTTAAATGTCGAATCTTGGAAATTTTATTTGTTCTTTAGCAAGTACTGATATACATGATTTAATGGTATTTACGATTTAATAAGGACAATAACTACTCATATAAAATTGTATTTACTAGACTATTTATAGAAATAGTATTTGAATATACCCAAATCTTTAATTGTACCTCTCATATCTTTTGAAACTCAGCATTTACTTTTCTGTTTATTGGTCATTTATTGTCTGTCTCGTTGTGTATTCATAAATATTTGAAATGCCAATTACTCATACCATATTTGATAGCATATTACGTTCATGATTTTCGTTTCGCATCTTCTTGATTACTCTCTGGATGGACGGATGGAAGAATGGACTTGTTTCGTAACGACACTAAAAACTTTTCATAAAAATGCTTGGCTTCAACTCCTTCCAACAGTCATCCTATTTAATCATCTTGGATTCTTATAATCGAGTGGAGAGTTAACTCCTTAGCATTTCGATCCAAAAAGATAAAAGTAGGAGAGTTGAAAAGTTTTATCATTGGAGTCCCTTTCCTGGATACGCGGTTGGCTACGTAAGAGATCATATAATCTAATCAGACAATTCGTTTTTAGTTCGCTAACCTTCAGTCATTCATTTATTGCTCCCAAACTCTCAAGTATAATAAATGTACTATGTGAGGTTAATTCGGCTCTCAATGTTTGCAATGTCTATCCTTTGAGTGGTTGAGGGATTGCAGAGCATTTAATAATGCTCTGCGCTGAAAGACCATGTGAGAATATACTAGGAGCTCTCCCACTCTCATCCTTCTCATTTGATAAATATATATATTTAACATAGACACAAGATTCATGAAGCCTAATGCAATAAAGTGAATGAATGCCATGAATACTTGATGTAGTTAAATGCCTCCGCCATAGTACACCATAAGCGAAATCGCATAGTGATTCACATGTATGAACTTTTGCAAGGTTATTCTTTTTATTTTATGTGTTGTTAAAACAAGGTTTTCCTCCTAGAGAAGGCCAATGTTCTCCGGATACATACACAATTCTTTATAAAACATTTTTGTTCCTTTTCAAGTTCTTCGGTAAGCTTTTATTAGGGTTTTACATTATTTAATCCTAAATTAATATGAAATATGTATTATATTCTTTTTAAAAGGAATTTCCAACTTTTTAATTTAATTTTTATATTATTTTTAGGTTTAGATAAATTATGTGTGACAAATAATTTTAAAAAAATCAACTTTCTAGAAGATTACTACATTGCGATTGTGGGTTTTTGAAAAGGATCTCTTTTAGCATCAATTAACTCTGTCAATGTCATTGTTTCTTTTGAATAAGTTTGTAGTTTGCGAATTCAAATTTTTCATAATCACCAAAAGCATATTTTAAGCAGAAAGGATTAAAATATAATTTAAAAATGTGGTCTAAAGACCCAATTAAGATTCTCTTGGTCTTAAATGGATAAAAAAATTTCAATGTTAAACGTATAAAGATATTATAATAATTGCGATGAATGGCATTTAAGAAGCTTTCTATTATTTGAGGCATATCATTCATTTTAACACGCAAGAAGTATTCTCGCTTCTTTGATCATTCCCTATTTCTTTGTGGAGTAATTGACGCCTAAAGTGAAATGGTTAACTAGTAAATAATAGTAAATACAATATAATATACCCACTACGGACGTTAACTTAGTAAACTATTATGAATGTTTATGTGGCGTTAAGTAGGATTTCACTTCTCGAGTTTGTAAGTTCAAGCCACCTAGTCTTACAACCATTCCACAGAATGTTTTAAACGTTCCAATAGTTGATTCTCCAAACCGCTAGAGAAGGCCGCTGACTCGCAAAAACTTCTCAAATTCGAAGCCCATACTCTACATTTAATATTACAATTTTGCAAACATCGTTCCTTTTACACTTGAAAAGTGGCATATTTTTGCTTTATTAGTTAAATGCTGAACAAATTATTTTATTTAAACTAACATGTTCTTTTGATGGGATTAAATACAATGTTTTCTTTCACTTACTTAATCACAAGCTTTTTACTATTAAGAACTTATAGAGAATTTATAATTTGAATTCATACATAATGAATGATCGCTTTATCTATATCAAGCTATAAATAAAAACAAGAATTTGTTCAATATTGATCTAAAAGTAAATAAAGCAAATTAAATTAAATATTTATTCTGTTTGCTTAAGTTGATATTATTTATTGTAGTAGTTGTATGATATAAAGCGTTTTTATATCTATAGATGAGCCATTAAGAATCTTCGCCTTCACTAAACGTATGCTGATATTATATCAATCAAATTAATTACAACCTAGTTTGTTTGAATTTTTTACATAATCATTTCGACTTGACTCTTCGTCAGCATTTCGCAATATTTCGTTCTATCGTTCTTCAACCTCGACCCTATGTAATAAGCTGATAGGGAGTTTTGATTCATTCTCGTATTAAGGTGAAATAGCAAAATAAGCTTATTTCATATCCACAAATTTATGATTGAATTTCATTAACTACAACACAGTTAAGGATTTTGTCCTCAATTGATAACATTGGTAATCGCCTTTCATATACTTATGTACTTGTAATTTTATCTATGGGCTTCATACGAAGCGCTTACTTGGAATGATACGCACAATATTGAAAAGGGCCATTGAAATACCTGCAATCAACATTTCTGTAAACGAAATGAGTAATAATATTCTAAGCCGAATCCATATTAATTTCAATGGAGTGGTCAATGAATTGATATAATGCAAAAGGTAAAGTTGGGAAAGATTTTTCAAAAATTTCCATCACGGTTCATCATGATATTTTATTTTTTAAATATTTCAAATTTCAAGGGAAAAAGCCAAATAAGTACATTATTACATTAGTTCTTGAAAAATGGTCAGGTATTTTCTTTACCCTTTTGACTCATACACAACGAGGTATTTGGCTTTAGCAGTGAATTGAAAAAATAGAACGTAATACTCTTGTTTGTTTCACAATAATCTCATTTAATGCTCCATTCGTAAAAATGGAGTGGGTAGCGAAGGAAAGGGCGAATCCCCGACCATTGAGAATGAGTAATTTGTAAAAGAGTCTAGAAGGAATCTTGAGGCTCTTATTCTCCACTTGCCATGATGAAGCCAAGCCAAGTGAGAGAGAAGAGTGAGAGGAGGAGACTCAAAGGGAGTATTGAATAGGAAGGAGGAAAGGAATTCCCCATTATCCTCACACACACATTATTTAACTAAATTAGATGGTGGAAAAAAGACTTTCGATTTCGAGAATCGAGGAGGAAAGGCTCTTCTTCGCAGCGAGGTTCTTTCCGCTCGGCAGCCCCATATATGCGTAACTCTTCCGCTGGCTGAAGCTCTGAAGGAATTGGAGACTCCTATAGTCATTCCGCCAATCTTCTATACCTGTAGTAATACCTTAAGCTATTAGTTTAAGCTATTGGTCTAAGCCTGTGACGGTCTCAAGAGCTCGCGAAGGGGTTTTGAGGTGTTAGGAAAGTCTGTTAGCGAAAGGGAACTTGGTATGATTGAGCTGAGGACGAGAGCCCCAAGGGGGGCGTAGACCTATTTGCTTGCGTGTTCCTCGGGCTCTCCGTGATGTAAAAATATACAGGTGGGTGGTAGGGTGCTCGGACTGGATTCCATAGGAAAAAACCTCTGCTTTGGGGAAGGGGAAAGACACGGAGGGAGAAAGAAGGCTCTGGGCAAAGGGAGTCCTGAACCAACTCCATCCCAACTTCCAACCTCATGGACTCGTTAGGCAACCAGGCAAATGCAAGACGAGGGGTTTGCCCTTAAACTTGAGAGAGTTCCAGTCAATGTTCTCTTGTTTACCGAAGCGGTTGTCCTCCCGCACTCTTCCGCCCCTCCGTAAAAGTCAGCTTCCTCCCCGAGTTGGTCCCGCTGCGAACTTTTGACTCGGTTAAGTTTGCGAACCTTAGAAGAGAGACTTGGTGGGGAATATTCCTTTTGCCCCGATTTTGACCCACGAGGTCCTTTGAGAGCTGGCGGTGGCCGTGGCTCCTCCACTCCTCTCCTCCATGATGGGCGACGACGGGAGTTCGGAGGTTTCCTCGTCGTCGGCGCCGGGGCATCATGGGCCCCATACGACCCATCTCATCATTGCCGACGTCGTGAACAGCGCCATGAACCGTGAGAGTGAAGTTGGTGATGTGGACTTGGACCTTTGGGACCTCGACCTCAACCATGTCTATAGCAATGGGAGCACGGGGAGCTCGGTGAGCAACAACAACAGTATTTCGCCGAACCAGATCTTCATCAACGGGATGAATGGGACGAACGGCGGGCCGGCAGGGCGACGGACAGTTGGGAGAAACAACTCCCTGGCCGTCTCTTCTTTTTCTGATAGCTCTTCAGGTATTTGGTTAATCTTAATTAAGATAGGAATGCACTCCGGAGGAAAATCAACTTTGTAGAAAGCCATTAATCTTTTAGTTCTTCTTAGGGCTCATTTGCGAATTCTTTTCAATTGATCATAGGAGGTAAAGCCGAGGAGGCATTTTAAACGTTTAAGCCATAATGTTGAAGCCTCCATTGAAAAGATAGGGGGGAAAGGAAATTTAGATTGATTCTTCTACAATTCATTGACTGGCATTTTAATAATTTGAAGAGTCTCAACGAGAGGATTCATGGTATTTTTCATACGAATTTATTGATTTATGTTTCAAGAAACATTTTCATTTCCTTCAAATTTTAAATGAATCATAACTATATTGAGTATATTTTATTATGTATAATTAATGGTGGCAATTCCTCAAACTCATTATTTGACTTCTGTTTTAGTCATTTTTCTCAAAGTTCGTTTCATTTCAAATTGTTAACTGCGTAAACAAATGGTTCTTGGAAATGGGGTTTGATCAAAACTTTGCTAAAGGAATGTCGATCGGACACTGACTCGTGGTTTTGCCCAGGCAATTTAACATAGAAAATATGAAATTCAAAATTAACATGTCAGCGAGCTGACGCGATATGTTGTGGTTCTTATCCTAACACTCTTGAGATGAAACTAATCAGGAGTTAAAACCAAGTATATCGATTTTCCTAATAAGCTCTCACACCCTCATCTCACCTTTCGCACGTGGCATGATGTATAGATACCAGTAGTTTCCAGCCTAGTTTTCCATTTTCATCTTTTTTGACTGGAAAAGGCAAAAGCGTAAAGTTTTATTAGCAGGAGTCGGTGTTTAGAAGGAGCTCTTTGGATTGAATGGATGAAGTTAATATGAGGCGGATTATAAATTATTTAGTCTCCATGTTGAGTATTTGGAGTATTGGATGAACGAGGCTTGGCTCTACACACGATTAATTATTGAATGAGGAGCAGTAGTGGAGATCTGGTGGAAATGAGTAATGGAAAAAGTGTTTCCGAATATTTTAGCATAAACATTCCAAGCTGAGAGAAGATGGCTGGGAAAGGGGCTGAGGCATGAAGGGAATGGGAGTATTAAAGCGAGGATAATAATACGAACTGGGTAGGTATGTCCAAGATGTGGGTATGTAAGGAGTAGAAGGGGCTCCTCTTTACTACGTCGTTTCGTTCGGCTCTGGTGATTTCCACACGGAGAAGAAGACCCATCCTGGGCATGAAGAATCCTGGTCATAGAATGTATGGGCAGGCAGGTATGGGAGGAAGCTGGATGCGGGGAGGACAGGTAGGAAGATAGCCGGAGGATGTGTGAGGAGGGGGGAGTTCTCACTTAAATAGCTGAAAGGGAAAGGCTTTGCCCCCTTTGTAGTTTGTTTTTTTGCTGAGGACACTGACACGCTAACCTTGAAATGCACCTGAGTTATTGACCCAACGAGAGTATGACTCCTCAGAGCGACTAACCCGAGAGCCTCCATCGCACACTCCACCCATGAGCCATGATGGCCCGAGTTTTCTTAAATTCTCCTCGAAAAATCATCATTCCAAACCGATTCCGCCACAATGCAGGCGATTGTCAATGGCTTATCAACCATTACGCCAGGTATTACACCACGGCTTTGCTGGAGGGAGGGCAAGGGCCGTTAAAATCAATACAGAATCGCCACTCACTCATTCCCCCATACGTCACTCACTTGAAGTAGCCAAGTTGGGGACCAAGGAGGGGAACCAGTAGGCACGTTTTTAAATATTGGTGTAGTCAGTCTCACGTAGAGTCGGAGCTGCTCCTTCATTTGCTTGTTACAACGCGACTATGGCCATTCCAGATACATCTCTATTGTTTTCCAAAACTGACATCACCCATTGCTCATCAGCCCATATGCATCATGTCAATTCCTTAGCGTGGTTTAAATGCCATCATTTTTTATGTCATCCTCAATCGAATGTGTCATTGCATCAGCATGTGTCAAGTATTTCCAGGTTACGATACACACAGACTCGCATTGTGGATTTAAAAGGATCTTAAAATAATTGCTTAATCTCGTATAGCGGTTTATATGTTGTGGTGGATGACTCATGTGTGTGGTGTAATAAATTATTGTCATCATTGATTGTACATTTTTATTACTTTGTTTTAATAGTTAATTTGTTTATTATAAATAAGTATAATTATGTTTGTATGATGAAGGCGAGCTGGAGGTTAAATACATAATCTCAATCTCTTAATGTGGATTGAATTGAGTCAAAGATTTATAACCATTTACGATTTGCATTCATTATTCTGTCACCAACTGTTTCACCGTTAAGATTTATAAAGATGGGTTTTGTTATGTAAATACAATTTAAATTAGGTGCCTATTTCACTCTTTGTATAAACAACATTGGACTCAGATCATTATTTTGTTGATGAGCATGTGGTGATTTATTGATGGAGTCTTAGTTAATTAGCATTTCATTTCTCTGAATTCCATCCTGATTCATTTTAACTAGAATCCGTGGAATTTTATATTAAATTTTTATCTTTTCTTGCTAACTATTAATTATTAATTTCAAAGATGAATTAAAGAGTTACTTTTTTATCTGTATATTTTATGAAGCTTCTTTTATATGGTCAAAATCAAGTGTTTATTGCTTTATAATTGCTCGTTTGAGCAAATATCATTTCCCTTTATTATTACGATCCTACTGCCATTTAATTAAGATCGAGCTGAATTTCAATTAACTGTATTTTCTTTGAATTCTATAAGTGACATATGAGTTTAGCAGTTACAGATTTACCTTTTTATAATAATATACCAAGTACGTGTAATTGGTAGCCTATTTCCCTTGTAATTTGCATTTAAAGTTGTCTTTGACATTCAGAATTTCGAAGGGGAATAGTGCAATAACTTTTCTAATTGGAAGTCAGTAAAGAAGACTTTTGAAAATATTGAAAAATATTTATTTCCAAAAAGTTTTTGTCAGAGAACTCTGAGATTTTTTAATTAGAAAAGTTTAAATGGAAAATGAGTTTTCCCACTCTTGTTATCACTTAAAGAACGTTGTTGATTCAATTATTCTGAGGAAGCTCATATTCGTCATTTGAGCGAGAAGCAAGGGGTTCTCTTGTATAAACGTAAGTATAGATGTGTTGAGTCTCAAATCTTATGATTACAAGTTGTGATGGAAGGAGTCGAAAGTAAATAGTAATTTCTTCCTTTGTGAAAACAATTGTCCAAATTAAGTTCCAAGAGAGGGGGATCTTTGAACTTGTCTTGTCGAAGGTATAATTTCCCCCCTTATTTCATTTTCCCGGGATTTGAGTAGGATGAAGGCGGAGGAAACTTTTGATTAATTTGTATTGAGTTTCCTCGTTTCGCAATAAAGTTTGAATTGCCTCTCGATTACAAGGGCAGGTTGATGACACGCGTGTAAATGAATACCTTCATGTGTATTTATAAGGATAATAACTAAATATGATTAAATAATGTAGACTGTAGGGGTCTAAAGAGGATAAATTATTTTATGTAATAAGTAATAAATAAATGAGTTAAATGACATTATGATTCTGTTCTCATTGAATTATGTTTTTCTTTTATAGGCAGAGAAGACTTGTCACCCCCTGGAGGATTTGGTGCTGATAGCTGTGAAGGGAAGAAGAAAAAGGGCCCTGTTCCTAGGCAGCAAGAAGAGTTATGTTTAGTGTGCGGCGATAGAGCATCTGGATATCACTACAATGCCCTCACATGCGAAGGCTGTAAAGGTGAGATGAAACAAGATCTATATAAAATTCATATATAAATTAGATGGGAAGAGTAGAGGGGATATTGGAGAGAAGAGTCAATAGAATGTAATGATGTATACTTTTAATTTCCACTTGATGGGATCGAATGTGTGACCTTTTGAAATTATCCTCGTTTTGATTCCTTTTTAGGTTTCTTTCGGCGGAGCATAACCAAGAATGCTGTCTACCAATGCAAATATGGCAATAATTGTGAAATCGACATGTACATGAGGCGGAAGTGTCAAGAGTGTCGACTTAAAAAGTGCCTCACCGTCGGAATGCGGCCCGAATGTAATTAAAACATATTTGAACAAACTTAACTTATCGTTAGGAGGAGTTTAATTGCTCCGGCTGAGGCTTTTGGAGGCCTTGAGGAATACAAAAGATCCTTTTCTGTGTATTTAAATGTTCAACTTTATTCCATTTTCAGGCGTCGTACCTGAATACCAATGTGCAGTTAAGAGAGAAGCAAAGAAGGCTCAGAAGGACAAGGATAAACCTAATTCCACAACCCAGTCACCCACCCCGAAAGAAATAGAAATTAAAGTAAGGCATTTATACATATATCCAGTCAACTCCCATTTTAAGAAAGACCAACATGGGCTTAAATCTCTGTATAATTTCAGGAAGAAAGATTAACTGGTGGTTTAAACGGAGGAAGCAAAATCCGCTCTGGTCGTTCCTTGAGTGTCGAACAAGAGGAGCTCATAAATAGGCTCGTTTATTTCCAAGACGAGTTTGAGCAGCCCTCCGAAGAAGATCTCAAGAGGCTAACCGTAAGAGAGCACTTTACATTAAGTATAAGATTCTATCTCGACTACTATACACATTTTGTGGACGAGGCTCTCTGTGTTTCACACAAACTATCTATTTGAAGACTTCTGTGCTCTTTGCAAATCTTTCTTCTTCATTACTTCTTTTTTCTTCTTCCTCATTTCTATTTAAATACGGGCGAGTCTTGAGTGGAATCCTTTCCATGAATTGACATTACACACTTATTTATTTTTTAGGTTATTTTTAAATAATAATTTCTTGTTCATACACTCACAATTTGTATTTACTATTGACAAATTGGTGATGATAAGAGTGGGGAATGATAAGGAAATTTGGTCGTCTTTTTATCATCAAAAATGTCTTTCTAAACTGTGTCAACAAAAGCTCCTTCTTGATACATTTTCTGTCTCTTTTTGTTCGGCTTAAAGGGTCTCCCTGGGGAAGGGGAAGATGCGAGTGAAGTTCGGTTTCGTCACATCACAGAGATGACAATTCTGACAGTGCAGCTAATCGTAGAGTTCTCCAAACGCTTACCTGGCTTCGATAAACTCGAGCGGGAAGACCAAATTACACTTCTCAAGGTAAAGAATTACATACTTTTTTTTTCTTTTTTTCCACCCTTAAGGAGTCCTCCGTCAACATTCACGATAGCGAAGCGAAGTTCAAACACATCACTGAAATGACGATTCTAACTGTTCAACTCACAGTCGAGTTTTCGAAAAGACTCCCGGGATTTGACACTCTGCTAAGAGAAGATCAAATCACTTTACTTAAGGTTTGCGCTCGATCTTCAAAGGTCAAATGTCTCGGTGGTCTTTTTAGACAATCCCGCGACCTCTTGGACGAGAAACGTGGATTCAATTTTAATAAATATGAAAAGGTTGGATTTTGAAAGGAATGTAATTTTATTTTTTATTTTTTAGGCTTGTTCCTCTGAAGTGATGATGTTGCGTACAGCCCGCCGCTACGATTTTCAAACAGACACAATTGTATTTGCAAACAATCATCCCTATACGCGAGAGAATTACAATATGGCTGGAGTCGGTGACTCTGCAGACCCTCTTTTCAACTTTTGTCGTCACATGTGTACAATGAAAGTCGACAATGCAGAATATGCTTTACTTACTGCCATCGTCATTTTTTCCGGTAAATTGATTTAATAAACATGAATAGAGCTTTTGAAGGGAAAAGCCTCTCTAAAACATGTGCCAGTTCTCGTTCACTTTCATTTCTTTTAGAATTCAAATTATGTATTTTAATAATTTATTTCAATGTTAATTTAAACATTTTGTCCAATCTTTCGTAGAATTTGATTGTTTGTGATGGAAAGTGAACGGATGGTCTGAATTTGAAATGGGGAATTTACATTTAAATCTTTGTATTTACAGAACGACCAAGCTTGCAGGAACCGAGAAAAGTTGAGAAAATTCAAGAGATTTACTTGGAGGCCTTGCGAGCATATGTTGAGTACCTTCACCCTGTTAGACCAGGTAAATCAATCGGGAAATCAATATTTGATTACGTCCTTTTTGTCTCACGACAAGCCCGAAAAATCTCATTATTCATTTTATACGTGTAACTTGTCATGTCTTGTTTCCGCCACACGAGAAAGCAAGGAACACATTTTGAACCAGGATTCTCATTTTCTGTTATTTCACACAGGAGTCAATTTCGCAAAACTCCTCGGAGTCCTCACGGAACTTAGGACACTGGGGAATATCAATTCAGAAATGTGCTTCTCACTCAAACTGAAGAATAGGAAGCTGCCGCCTTTCCTAGCAGAGATTTGGGACGTGTCGTCGTGATGTCCCTCTCAATTCTTTGAAGAATGAAGAAACGAAATTGAGCCCATGACATCAATGGAATTTTTTTGGAGAAGGCCCCTTAGGACTGGTGCTAATCGAGGGGTGTGCCTTTATATTGTAAATATTGATATGATAATAATTGCTGATCTAAGAATTATTGTGTGGGGACTTTCAGTATTCCATAATAAAAAAACACTTGATTACTCACAACTTAAAAGCTAATTTCCCCTTTTAAAATTATTTTATTCTCGATTCTATATTATTATATAAAATACTACAAGAAAAGTGCGACGTTTAATTTCTAGATAGCCTTGTAGTTTTCTATAAAGTACTCTGTATCTGTAACACAAATAATATTAAAGAGGATAAAGTTATTTTCTAGTATTTCTTATGAATACGATCATGAATACGATATTATAACCAAAGAACGAAGTAATTTAAGTTTCATTGGATGAAACCAATAAAGTGGTCAAAATTCATTTTTCTTTCTCTTCCTTGGTCAAAGTGTGAAGACAATGATTGAAAATTTGCACTTATCGCTTCATAGTTTCATATGGGTAATCGATAATCACAGTTCCTCACTATGTACTTAAAAAAATCACTCATGATCAAACATTCACGGAGGGGAGTTTGAGGCGAGAAGGTCTCCTGTAATTTTCTCTTCATCCTCAAAGATCAAATCACACGTTTGGGAGTGCTTTTTGAGTTTGGTCTCTCGTGGAGCCGTAAACCTTGAATTCCACCTACGAGCCACGATGAAGACCGTAGTTAAAAAATTGACTATTTGACTTGGAAGGAGACAGAGGTAATAGAGAAGCCACCATGGAATGACTTTTGGAGAAAAAAATATTCATAATAGTTGGTGTCTGTGTTTCTGAGTTTTCACATAGGAAGTGGTTTGCCTACCAGCACTACCTTTGCATATGATTACTCTCGCTTATATATATTAACTCTTTAAACTCGTGTGGAGGGTATTGCACACATTGTGAGCCTCACATCCTCGGCGTCATTCCTCAAGAACAATGGGATGGAGAGGCTGGGAATATTTCCGAGGATCACCTATAAACTTTGGGTGGATAGAGAGATAATGAGAGGATTCTTCCTTCAACCTTGTCCAAATCATTGTGACGGAAAGTTCAGTCGGCTAAGGGACTCCGTGGATTCAAGACCCGTAGGAGCTTCGCTCAACGTTGTTTTATAAGCCATTCTACAAGTTGATTAAAAAGTCTAATTGGACTCAAAGAACAACATTTGTGGAAGAAAATAAGAAAAAAACATGAAATCTTGCTATAAGCGGGTCAAGTCTGCATTGAGGTAAGTTGGCTCTCATTAATCAAATAAACCAAATTAGGCAAAGTACAAGAATCCTTAGTTAAATATCAGCCAGTGTTAGTTGAATATTTATTTAATGCTTAGAATTTTTCATTTTGTCCATATAAATGCCCAATTTTTATTTACTTATCTTCAGCAAGTATTGTCATTTTGGCCCATTTAAAGTAAAATGGTAAACGTTAAAATAGTGCAGATTCCTCTTTTTAGCAAAGAAAAGTTATAATAGAAAGTGAAATTATCTGTTTTTACAAATAAAGCGCGAGAAAATTTCATTGTGGACAAAAGTTGTTGGTTGTAAATGAAATTAACTGATCAGAGCCACGACGAGCACCGAGAGCGGCGGAAGTGGTCGAAAAGGATTAGGAGGGCCGAAGGCTCAGCAATCAACTCCACTTCGCGGCGTCTCATCAGTCCCGTCTCCTCTGGCTAAGCGACACGCCAATTGCTTCCCACCTCCACCTGGTTCCGAGAGTAGTCTCCGATGCAGAAGCCCGAAAAAAGAATTGGTGGCCGGCCCAGTGGCTCAGATTCGCTCGGTTCCGCTTAATGTTTGTCATTTGAGAGACTCGAGTTGTTCTCCGCTCCGGAGCTCCTACGTCGTCAATTCCCAGTGGGTGAGTGGAGTCAATCTCCTTCCCACTTTATTCTCCCTGGACAATCCTCCAATTTAAAAATTCCGTCTTCTCCACATGTCAATCCAATTCTTTCCCAATTTACCTTTTCCTTTATTGAGAGAGAAAGCGGAGGAATCTCGGGCAAATTCTTCATCTCACTTACTTTTCTTCTTCTGAATTTATTCCATCCTGTGTTCGTGTCTACAATTTTCTATCTTGGATGAAATCGAATGCGAATGAACTGGAGAGACCCAACACGCATTTTCCTACCAATGGCATTTATATGGAGAGAAGGATATTTGAGTCATGGAGTTGTCACGGTTCCTTATATAATCAAAGTCTATCATCTATATACTGAGAATACTGACAATGAGTGTATATGTATGGTATTTTAAAATAATCTGGTATAAGCGTAGATAGAAAGTACAGAAGGAAGATGTCAAGAATTTCTTTGGTCTCGGCTCGAGTTTACTACAAGTGACGAGATGCATATACTTAAATAGCCATTTTTCCTTTCTTCATCTTTTCCACTCGACTCCCATTAAAGTTTTATGAGGTTGAGAGGTGAAGACTTCGTAACTTGTAATTCTGTAATATGACAAATTTTGGTTTATGTCCGTCACAATTCACAATTGATTTCAACACACTTTTTAAGTCGACTTTGTTTTTAATGAATCACTATGATGTTTTTGATTTATGTTCACTGTAAAAATAATATGCTTTAATCGTCATAACGAACTGATTCATAAATTGACAAGTAAAGATAACTAGATGTTGATGTTATATCACTATTATATTTGACAACGTAAATTATTAAGACTTATTACTTGTTGCTTGCCACATAATTTGATGTGTCTCCTTGAAAAGCCCAATCCCATTCTTTTACGCATATTTTATTATACTTAAACGAGTTAAATGACGAGAAGACGAATGATTATTTTAATTACAATTATCGATATTTTTATTATTTTTCTCAGGTATATGTATATTATTTATTCTTCATTCTGTATGTAGACCTTTAAACTTATTATTTCGTCTTGTTATACATACTTTGAATTTTTTGTTTTCTTTGTTAGTGCATTAATGTTCCAACATCCTAATAAGTACATAATAATATGATAATATCTTTAATTGCGTTAATTGCTATTTGTTTGAGCTTGCTGATGTGCATTGTTGAGATGAATCCAATTATTTTTTTTCAAAATGTAATTAGAAAATAATTCCTCTTCCTGTTTCTCAATAAGGTTGGAACAATAGACGAGTTAATCATTAACTTTTTTATTTGACTAATCGTAAGACTTTTGGAAATGTCTCTATCCTAAATGTAAAGTTTGAAAGTTAACTAGCTTTTCATTTTAAAAGTCTAATTTTAATCATTTCTTTCGAAAAATGTAATTATAATTTTTTACATAATTTTAAAAATTTTAATGGCTTAATTATTAATTAAGGTTCATTTTATTACAAATCAATCAGTTTTTAATTAACATTAAGAAATTTAAAAAAATCAAGGAATAATTGTTTCTAATTGCTCGAGCAGTCAAATAACAATCACGATATTTGAGTGCGAAATGAAAAAAGCAGAGCAATAGAACTTTTGGTAAAACGATTCCTTGAATGAACTTAATGAATCCCTAACTTTTTACTTCGTTTCATGGAAGCTCTTTTACCAAATGGAACAAACTTTTCAAGGGCTTTCCAATAATTTCCAAATAAACAAATCCCTTGAATGGAGGAATCCACATTTCAAGATTGGATTCTTATAAGAATTCTCCTATGTAATACTTATTATATAAACACGGTGATAATGAAATGCTTTTGAATAGATTCGGCTACGAGGTCTGAAGAGATCACGAAGCTTGTCTCCGAAAATCCTAAGAGCTCCAACGAGACCATTGAGGTCTCCATTCCTGGTCCGAAGTGCGAGTTTAGTCCACCAGAATGGCAAGGTACATAAACTCATTCGTGTTTACCATAGCTCTTTCTCTATTTGCATTCACCCAATAGGAAGGGATGAAACATAAAAAGCCTTTTAAAATTTGACGAAGGAAGTCGAAAGAAGGCCGAGTTGTTAATCTTCGACTCCCAACGAACGTCAGAGTATATATGAGAAAGAGGGGTGAAGGCTTTGACTCACGGCAGAACACATCCGACCCCATGAATAAGTTATTAAAACATACTTCTAACTTCAATTTATTGAGGTATCTCTTGGAAGAAAATAAGGGAATGGGCGAGAGGCCCATTTGGGCTTATTTATGCAGAAAGGAAACTGTTTAAGAAACAAGTGAGAAATAGCCTATATGCTAACGAAACATTAAATTTTCAGTCAGACTCGAGAAAATACAACAGAGAGACCCTTTTCCAATGTATTTATGGATGTATGTATGTACATACGAAATTGTCACTTGACTCTCACTCTTCTCCCAAATGACATTATGCACACTTTCTTATGATGAAGAGAGTGGCGGCGGAAAGTGGATTTAAACATCGCACCCACACTTCTCTTTAGTTTCCTACATTTGAGACGATCCCCAAAGGTACAAAATTTTCAATACACACACACGAGGAAAATATTGAATATTCAATGAAGAGCTGATGGATTCTTTGGTCTTCTCTCATCTGCCTCTCATCTTTTCCTTTGTCGATTCGGGAAGAATCGACGAAAGTATTAGGAGAACCCAAACCAACTCCCTGATGTGAATGCCAAACCACGGAAAGGGCTAAGTAGGCGAAAACAAAAGCGAGGGAACCGCGACGACACAACTCGGTTTCACTCACAGTTTCACTCTACTCTTAATGATGTTTAGGCGCCGGGAAATCGAAAGAGTCTCATTCCAATACCTGTGCTCCGCTCCTGCAGTACGATTAGAGCCGAAATCTCCTCAACCGAGCACCGAATGAATTTCTCTCACGAACGTCCCTCGTTGGGATCAGAAATGAGAAGAGGACGCGAAGAAAAGCGGGGCCTTCAACACCAGCAACAGCCTCTTCAGATGCGGACCCAAGCTGCGGAACGGTCCGCCAGTCAACCAAATGGTGAGCCGAGTAAATTATTCAAAAGCCTTAATATTTAAACATCCAAAGAACAAGCCTTGTGTTCAGTTCTAAGCGAGGAGAGGAGAAGGTAATCTTCGGTTTTTATTTTCGCCCCAATGTTCCAGTTGTAAGCGTATATGTATGCCTCTTAATAGAGGAGTGTAGCTGTATAGCCGGGAGTGTTGTTGAGCATATACATACATAGGAGTTACGAGTGGTGATGGCAAATTCAAGTCCAAATGTTCTAAGACAGCTTTCTCTCCGGTTCTCGGATGTGTGACCCGGGCGCTCCTTCCAACTTTCATATTCCCCGCTTGGGAAAACCCCACTTTGCTATACATTATTACATCTCTATTTTATGAAACTGAAAATATACCCGCCGAGTTTATCTCATGGTCATGTATTACTTTGACCACATTCTAAGTAATGAGAATGGCTTTGAATTTCGAGGGCCGCAGATACTTCAGATTAAGTTTGTCCAATGTTATTAATTATTAATTTTTAATAATAAATTTTTAATTGTCAAGGAAATTAATTAATTGGGCAAACATAAAACATGAAAATGCAATGTGAAATGTGTAATTTGCAATGTGAAATAATTTGGTGAAATTGGGCCCAGGATACGTAATTCTGTGAGAGAATACCCCCGCACGTGGAAACTTTAAGTGTATTACTTACGAGTTACGATAGTTAAGAGATCTTTATGCTCCTCCTCAGCCCTTCATAAATCTTCGCTCGTGGACCTTTTGCAACTTAGCATTTAGACTCGCATATAGATAGGTAGACTCCGAGTCTATCTTGGGTATCTTGGGAAGATCAAAAGAACTTTCGTTATTATCTATAATATGATAGCATAGCCAAAGACTCAAACTGAGAGCCGGAATAAGGACTTATAAAGTTTGTGTAATCTCACACTTCTGGTCTTGAGGTTTGGCTCAAAGATTTTCTATTATTATGTGACAAATAGCGGGTGGAACTATCAAATTTCGAGTGCTGAAACAAAAAAAGTGAATCAAAGAACAAAGCACATACATGTACATGTTCAAGCTTAATAACTTTATTCCAAGCCTCATTTTCCCTCCTCCTGAGAAATGAGAGAAGTCTCGACGCATAACTTTTATGCTCGGTTCAACGGAAGAGTAAAATGTTCAATTTTCCTCTCCTCCAATTAAATTCCTGTCCTCTTCCTCCCTCAAGTATAATAATTAGTCTTTATGGCTGATGAAGAACATGATTTATGCTACAATGAACCCATTGAACTTATTCTGCCACTTATTCATAAATGAACCCTGCGATTGAGACGTTCCTTTTAACCAATTTCTTGACTGACTGAGTTAATAAGCCGAAATTTGGTTAAAGTATTGGAGCAGAAGGTATTATTAACTATAGGATGTTGCGAGCTACTTTTACTTATATCGGCACTATAGTGTGCGTTACGTATCTTCATTATGAACAAATTATCTATATCAGTGTTCTAAATATACGATACGCAAAATTTTAAAAGAAATACGAGTATGTTAAATACTGTATTTATCATATTTTATTAGATTTAGTCAGAACTCGATTCCACATTGAAACTGAAATAGAATGCTGGAAGTATGTAGATTAGGTATGCCTAAAATATTTAAGTGCATTCTAGAATGGATTTTGTTTATGTTCAAAATGCTGGATCTGATGAGACTATACAGTCTGGAGCGTTAAAACTAAGAATGATTTTAAAGTCCTTTCAACTTAAGAATTATGAACATAATGAATAGAACAAATGGGTTGGTTATTTGAATAAGAATGTAATAAAAAGAAGATGCCCATTAATATTTATTATCATTGGTTTGTAAGTGAGGAGCGTAAGTGGAGCTGCAGAGAACTTTATCAGGTTAAGGAAAAGTTCATAAATTGTCGGTGAAGAAAGTTGTTTAAGGTTTCTGGGTTTCCGCGACTTGGTTTCCTTACTTATTATTTAAATGTGATAGAGGGCGAATTGGAAACCATTTCAAGTAGTTGGGGAAGATCTCTAATCTCTCACATCTCTTGAAAGGGATGTGAGAGATTAGAAGGGGCAACCCGGCAAGATGTGGAGTGAAATTGATATAAATTGTTCGCAAAAAACTTGAAGATGGGGAGAAATAAAATAGACTACGGGAGTTTTTCCTCCTTCCTTATAATTTCCGGCCTGGACCCAAGTCGGTACTTGAGACCCTTCCATGTGTAAATATCATTGTATGTTCCTTTTTTGACGTTGGAGCAACGTGTGTTGTCGGTGGTGTGTTGGGGAAATCGGATGAACTCTCACACATAGAAGGGATATACACTACACAAAGATAGAATAGTAGATTTAGCCCATCTTCTCACAGTGAACTTCAGTTCTTTCCCAAGTGTATGATACGGACAAGTTTGTACAAGTAAGGTACGAAGAAAGTATGGTACGAAAGAAGGTATTCCCACCGTTATATAATTTGATATATCGTGTTGAGCCGAGCGAGTCCATACGCATGCGTTTATTTTGAGCACAGTGAGAGATCGAAGGAAGTCTTGAGCGTGGCAGCAGGCGGGTAGTTCGGGTCGCCTCGTTCCCAAACCTTTCAGTCGAGTGGAGGGGATGATCAGAGAGGAACTGAGTTCCGAACCGCCTCTCCGCTCATGAGGAGTTTAGGTCACTTAGGGCCTGCGAAAATTATTGCTTAACTATTTAGCATGTGTAGCTATTGTACAGATTGCTGTGAACATGGAGACCTCAGTGCTCTCAACTCTGGTACGCTTCTCCTCTCAATTTTCTTTTTTATCTCTCAGCTCCCAGAACTCTCAGAGGCCTGGTCTGATATTTAGCCATTGGTCAGAGACTTAAAAGCCTCTTTTCCTTTTCCAGATGAAGAGATGGGGGATGTACGGAGGAAAGCTTCGGGTAAGTAACCTTAAGCTCTTCAAATTCTCTCCTTCATCTTTCACCAACTGTGAGAGATAAATCCAGTGTGCATTGTGTTGAGGCCCTGGGGGTAATTCCTTCTAGATCCCGCGGCAAGACTCCCCCGACCTTTGACCCACATGGTGGAAATTGAGGGAAGGACGCATTAGAAAGTTAATAGTTAATTACACCTCATTTCTCCATCCTTTATATGCTAATGTCAACGAATGTTGTTGCAAAGTTGAGAATTCTCTAGGGAAGCTCCACCGACACTCACTTCACTCCTCTATGAGAGTAACTCGAGGAGCCATCAAATTGAGTAATGGATATGGGATTACCATGGCATAAGACTTAAATAAAATACAACGTCGTAAAGCACGATGCACATCCCTCGTTAGTGGATATTGTAATTCCCTCTTTCTCTTACGCTGCATTCGCTCACTTTGTTTTTCCACTAATTATCTCCTTCAGCTAGATATGTATGTGTTTCAAAAGTCAAAAACTCATGATTAGTTACTCCGTACATGGAGACACAATGTTAGTACGTTAGAGAGAGACTTTCTTTTCTCGTCCTTGTTACTGAAAAATTTCTCGGAACGACGTAATTTTCCAAGAAAAGAGTGACGGGTAATTCCATTAAAATATAAAAAATAAACGAAAACAAGGAAAGTAGCTTGTATTCCTGAAAGAGAAAACATAGGAGCAGAATCATGCATGTCTCTTCCCTTGTTTTCCACAATGTTCTTACTGACATATACGAGTTGAACGTGAAAAGACTTCCTCTTCATCTGAGTATTTCTGTATATGAATGTATGTGTACAAACCCGAAGTGACTTTTTTGTGAGATACGTAATACGTAGAAAGACTGGTTTTCTAACCATACATAAATGTATGAAGACACGAAGATGACGTACCACTCTCCAGTAATGCATTTACAATTTGTCTTTCTCTACACAAGAACACGCCATTCTTTTATAGACAAATTCAGTTGATTTTATTGAATTTGAGTTTGAGACAGTGGGCCAAATAATTCGAAAAGCCTCAACTCGGTCTGAGCACATCTGAATCATTAAAGATGAAATGGCTCGCTTAATAAATTGCTCTCTTTGGCCCTTAAAGGCTTGAGAAACTCGCAGAGTGTCCGCAATCCCATCACTTACCATTTTCTCTGTGAGAGAAGAGCGAGACGAAGAATAGATATATTATTATATAAAACCTAGTAATGGAATGAGATTTTGAGAAATTGGGTGCTTGTGGGGGTCAGTGGTCTCTTTTTCTTACTTTTACATGTCCTATCTCTTTTCCCAAAACTCCATTATATAAGGGAATTCATTATTCATTTTATCTTCGGCTTGAGATTCTGCATTGTTACGAGGGATTAGACGAGAATCGAGGAAATCTTGAACATTTACATTTTACATTTCCTCGTTGTGGAATTCACCTATTACAGACTTAAACTTACATTTAGATCAGCACTATACTGGAGGAAAAAAGGGTGTTTTAATGCAAATATTCTTTTCTAGTTCTTTTCCTATCTCTTCCTTAATTAGATTATCAGGCATTACGGATGGTCGATTAGTTCAATTGGGAAAGAAAGTTTAAGTCTGGCCCATTTGAGATCCTTTCGTTTTTTTCTCACCAGATTCCAAATTGGGATTCAAGATGCGCACACGTGTATGTTTTGTACGCAAGGAAAATCTCAAGTGAACTCGGGCTTTTTTCACTTTCCCAATTGAGACCCAATGTTTCACTCCCGCGGAACCAGTGCGTAACATATCATTGTTATAGTTGTGATAAAGTTTAAAATGGCATAATTTCTCGTTTCTGGAAACCTTTTTCTCAATTTACAATGCCTTTAAAGTGGAAAAGTCTTCCTTCCTTATTCGATTTAACCGCTGGCAAAAGGCGACCCGAGTCACTTTGGCCCATTCTTTTATTATTTTTATTCCCCCTCACTTTTTGTGCTAATGACTCGAGTTTGAGTTTAAGTTTGAGTCAGAGGAACGCGGATGAAGGTTGTAATTAAAATGAAGAGAAAGAGAAGAGAATTAATTGAAGAGATACATACGCATTATGAAACGAGGCAGTTAAGTGGAATGATAAATATGTATGTTTTCTTATAGGCTTAATATGAACCAAATGATATTTATGCGAGAAGTTGTGATTGCTCCGCTTTATTTCGGAAAAGCTAGAGACTACGACAAAGCTTTTAAAACCGCATTTCTTGAACATTGAAGATTTAGGACTAGAGGTGAAAGAAGAAGTTGGTTAAATACAGAGCCAGTTCTTTTCATAGCAGTTTATCCTCCGTATCCTCCGTACCTGAAGAAAAAGCAAAACATTGAGTTTTTTGAGAAAGATTCTAAACAAATGATTGTTTATATAATGATAATAGCGAAGAATATAAAAGTTTATCTTAGATATATACCCTTTGTGTCCATAACCGCCGCCTCCTCCGTATCCTTTGTGTCCATATCCACCTCCACCTCCACCTCCTCCGTAACCTTTGTGTCCATATCCACCTCCTCCGCCATATCCTTTGTGTCCGTATCCTCCACCGCCTCCGTAGCCTTTATGGCCATATCCGCCGCCGCCGCCGCCGCCATAGCCTTTATGTCCGTAACCTTTGTGCCCGTAGCCGCCGCCGCCTCCTCCGTATCCCTTATGTCCGTATCCTCCGCCGCCTCCTCCATGGCCGTAGCTAAACACGTTTTTAATTATTAAAAAGTTAACCCTCAGCTCTCGGCATTATGTATTCAGAACAAGAGAGTTGAGCTGGAAAGTTAAATGAAAGTGGGAAAGAGCAAAAGCTAGAGCTTTATAAGGATTCACTTCCACAACTCATTACGTCCGTCCATATGATCCATATGGTCTGAATTAAATATGGAAGGCGTATATATACCTACATTAATATACACATACGTGGTTCGCTATATCTTGAATATTTAAGAAATGTGTTTAGGCTTGATAGAATATAAGATTATAAAATATATGGATAAACTAGGAAGAATATAAGGATAACGGTGTAATTTCGTTCTAGCTCTTTGAGATTGAAAAGAAGAGGAATAATTCATTAAGTTCTCATCAACTGAGGAATCGGGTAATTGAGTAAATGAATGAGAAAGGGTTCGCTCCTTTGAAAGTCCCGGAAAATGAATAATCATGGAAGTTGGTTGAGAGGAAATATAAAAGGATGAAAGGGATATCTAAATAGAAGGGAGAAAAGGAAGGGCTTTTTCTTACCGTCCTCCGCCGACGCTGAGATGAAGGCAGGCGAAGAGCACCACAAGGATTGATATCTGGAAGAAGATAAATTCCTTCTATTTACTCTTGCAAATTCAAACACATTTGAGATTCTCCTCACTCCACTCATTTCTATCGGATCATATGCAAAGGACGATTTTCAAAATCGCCTTCCTATGCGAGTCAAATGAAGTTGACAGTGATGAAAGAGTTTGAGAATTGAAAGGGGAATTTAATCTTTCGATTTTCAAACGAATTCAATTCCCAAGATTCTTATAAATATGATAAGAAGTGTGCGAGAGAGCGTCAGGTTTCTTCCAAACGTCATTTCAAAAAGTCAAAACACTCCCGATCCGCCAAGTGTCATATTGAAGGATTTTGAACTCAAAACCTCAATATATTCCGAAAAGACTCATTGAAAGAAATGTTCCAAGGAACTGAGATTGAGATTTCCGGAGTATTCTGACCACGTAGTGGGATGAGTGAAAGAGTTTTCTTCCCAACTTACCAGAGCCACCCTTGCCATTTTGAGAATATTGAATTGATGAGAATAGGAGAAGAAATACCTTCAGACTGAGGAACCTCCATTTCTTTGGCCCTTTAAATATGAAAATTTTGAGGGGGAAAGGGAAATCTATCAGAGATGTCGAGATTAGCTAAACACTGTACACCTGATTAATTCTCAACCAGACCATCTCGCGAACCTAGATTCTTCATTCTTCCTGATTCCCCATCATGAAGCAGCGAAGATCAGGGGTCCATAACAAAAGGATTCGATATTATAAATCCCTTTTTTAGCAAATCCTCAAGCTAGCAGTCCATGCTCTCAAGGAATTGCTACAGATTGTGTCATTCCGTGTTATATAATCTAAATCGCTCTCCTTAATCGCCACATTCAACTCGCTTCAACTTGTGACAATTCCTCCAACCGTGTGTGCCAATGAAGTGGATCGGTGGGACGTTGTTGCACGGAGCATTAGTTAGGCTACCGTAGGAAGCGCAAAGTGATCATAATATGACTAAACCATCTCAAAATTAAGAAATCTGGGTCTCAAGTGAACGGCTGGTGGTGTGAGTGAAGCATGGTGTGAATAAGTGTTGAAAAGTTTGAGAGATGTTCCATTATGGAGTTGTCACCCATTGAAGAATTTTCCACTTCTCTTTGGGGTTTGTTGGCCTCAAAGGGAGGTGGTGAGATGGTGAGTTTTCTTTGAAGCTCATTCAGCCCTCGTAAACCATCATGATTGGGAGTCATAGAGAGGAACTGAGACGCGTTAAGCTGGAAATGACTTGAGATGGGTTTTCAGTTTCAGCCAGTCTTCCAAATCTCTCACGTCTAACCCGCAGCCAGAAAGAATTCCAACCATATTAGTGGAAGTGCGAGGAAAAGTTCAAATTAATTCAAATCTCTCCTCGATTCAATCCAAGCTCGTCTTCTCGGCGAAGCCTTTGCAATCATAATGTTACGACTAGATAATCAAAGTCAAAGGTTTTCATTTCCGTCACAAATTAAATTAGAAATCGGATTATTTCCTATCTCTCCCCTTACATTTGAATTTGATTCCATAAAAGGGTCCCTAAATTCTGAATTGGATAGATTATTATTGATTTATACAATGGTTAGACAGACAAATCTTAAGGAGTAGAACATTTCTATGCGCCTATTAACATTAAAGAAGTCTTAATTTTTTACACTAAATACTTTTTATACAAAATGAGAAATGATCATGCAATAATGCTATTTTTGGAAATTACATATGCATAACGTTATATGAGCATTGAAATCAGTACGTTTACAAAATTAATTGCTTATAAGATATAAGATATGAAAGATTTATTTTAATGTTAAAATCTTGAATATTTTTATATTTATCTTGAACATTTTTAATGCTGAATGTTATTAACTTTACATCTGAATATTTCATTTGTGATTTGTTATGATTTTAACTTCATATTAATAGTCAAATAAAGTACTGATATTTTTCCAAATGATTATACATATATAGACTTAACTACTTAAGTATACATATTTAAAATTAATCAATTCATAGACAATAATGATTGTGAAATTTTCATACTACAAGATGTCATTTATTTTGAGTATCCTTAAAGCAATAAAACCTAACAAAGCGTACTAAGTCCATTACGCGATTAGCTTTAGTATAATTTACGCAAATATTACATCAAAGGGAATTAATGTCAAAGAAGATTACGAATGACTTTTGACGGTCTAACTGTTAGAGATTAAATTTAGGTTTAAATTGAGTGAACATACTAGAAAAGATATTGCATCCAATTTCCTAAAAATTACTAATAAAATTTCATAAGGTTCATATTATACAATATGTTCACGTAGCTATTTGTACACTCAAAGTATTCACTTCTAATAAAAGTGTCGGCAGTTTGTCAGCATATGGATTTGGTATAAGATCCATGTAAAACTTGAGATTTTTGTAGCAACGAAACGTATTATTATACTTACACTTTACTTAAAAGTAGAACACTTTGTTCAGGAAGAGATGCTATGCATATAACTAGGAATATTTTCAAAGTTATAAATATTGAATTTTTAGATTTATTCAGTGCCTTTTTATAGTAAATTATAAGAAATTTTTACTGTTCTGCTATACTTTATCGACATTTTGTATCTTTCAACTTTGTATGTATACCTTGTATAATATCTATACTTACTCATTGTATATTTCTGACTGGTTCAGGATGTCATTTATTCATTTTCAATGTCGAAAGAGAGTGTTTGGATTTTTTGCATTGCAAATTTATTCAGATTCGCATAATGGAGCGAACTTCCATCACAGCTACGAGGTAAATTGGATTCCTATGAAAAGAAGAGGAAAGCGTGGAATCCTTCTCGGTTTAATATCAAGTCCTCAGTGTCGATTAGGGTAGTTAATAGGGTCGAATGGAGTAGGAATCTATCCTCCGTAGCCGGCTGAGGGCAATTTCCCTTGCCCACCAGCCACCGGAACAGAAAGATCTCCATTTTGCCCTCTCGTGTCTCCAACGCCGTAGCCGCCGAACCCGTAGCCACCGGGACTCCCAGGGAACGCGTTTCCTGGTAAATATTGTCCTAAAGGACTGTTGAACCCACCAGAGGCCAATGGAGACACGACGGAGCTAAAAAAGAATGGAATAATCATTTTGATTTTACAGCCCCTTAAGTGTCATGAGATTGAGAATGAAGGGCGAAAAGGCCGGAGAGCATCTGCTCCTTACTTCGCCTTCTTTAATAGTTTTTTCACTTTGAAAAATGACTTCATCTCAGGGTAAAAAGGCTTAAAACAATAACTTACCCTCCAGCGTATCCTCCGGCTCCAATATCGTGCCCTATAAAGTGAATTTATTAAAATGAATAAAAAGGAATTTAATTACAAATACTTTCCCAAATCAACATCTTGTTTCCTCAAATTCTCAAAAGCCAGAGCCTACATGTAAAGAATTCAAAGACTTTTGATTTCATGTTTTCATTCTCAAAGAAATCATAAAAATTGGAAAAAGTTTTTCGCTCAAGCCATTTAAAATGACGAAAAGATGAAACCACTCATTTCCTCCCTAATGGATTGAGAGGTCGAAAGTAACTCGAGATTTACTATTTCCAGTCAACAAAGGCTTAAGTGGGGAAGCCACAAAAAGAATTGAATTATTAATTCCCTAAAGGAAGACTTTATAAACTCAAAGAAATTGGGAGACGGATGAGTGGATATTTTGAAGTGTGTTTGTATACCTGTGGTTCCAGCTCCTTGGAATCCAGTAACGGAGACGCCGTAAGGCCGGAAGTTTCCGCCTCTAACAATAGTTAGAGAACTAACAAGGAGGAGACCAGCGAGGGGAAGGAGAGATGGAAAAAAGAATCCGTTTTTGGCAAACATTTTCAATTTCTTGGCCCAGTCGTATCTGACTTCCCGTATCTTTGATTCAACTTTGAGCAATTGCAACCTCCCGAATTTTTCTTCCTCTATTTAAGGTATTCGTCCTCCTACGCTTTTCTCACATGTTTCCTCTCCTTCAAATACGTTCTTTTCTTTACAAAATTAAGTAGAACTCGGCCTGGGGCAGGGCGAATTTGATCTCTAATCGCATGTTAGGCAGACTTTTAGATGAGATTTACAGTATATTCTATTTGAAGAATCATCTTGTCTTACGTGACACAGGAACATCTCATTTGAGGGAATAAATCAAAGGACCAACATTAGTAGATCCTGCGATAGCTTAATATAAAGCATATAGCTTAACACAACATTTTACTAATGTATTACTCGAACAAGTATAGAGGAATACCAGTATATATAGTTTATAATGTATTGTGTTATGTCGAATTCCGAATTGGCATAAAGCATTTGCATTACTGAAACATTACTGTTGAGTTTACACTTTATATGTTTAAGTACTTGTACAAATACTTTTATACGAGTGTTTACTATTATTGTTCTTTCGGAGTAGAAACACATTTTAGCTAATATCCTGTATCTTGCCATACAAATAATAGGTTTTTACAATATTCATCACATGAAGCCGGTGTTTCATTCACATGGCCTGAACCTACTTTCCAAATCATGGAAATTAAACCCTTGTAAGGAAGAAAATGGCTCAGACGCCTCTGTCTTCCCTGCATCAATCTTTTGTCTTTAGTGAAATCTTACGAAACGCGTCTGAAAAGCCCCTTTGTTTATTCGGGTTATCCCTTCGACGAAGGAAAACGGAAGTTAAGTTCTCTATCTATTTCATTCAAACTCATCAGCATCAATTTATCTACTGTCAAGTCATTAAATGAGGCAATTTCCTCATTTTAAACTTAACTTGTATTGATTTTAAGTTAAATTAATTAATCTTTCTTATTAAAAGTTTGAAGAAGTTTCGAAGCATCTCTTCTGGAATACTTATTAAGTAGTAGGACTAAATTCTAAAAAGACTAAAACAATGTTCCTCATTTAAAATATTAGCCCATTGAAATTGAAAGTTGAGGCTTAATTAAAATGTTAAATGTCTACTAAACACTAAACAAACACATATTCATGAATTTTTTTTATTAGCTCTCTAAATGACGTATTCATAAAATATTTGACACGAACGATAAGTATAGGCAGTTCATTATTTGTGAATGATGACCTTAGAAGGACAACAATAGCGCAGTAATTTAGTGACATTAAATTATCACTTCAGGATATGACGATGATGACAATGTTCGGATTTTGAAATATGATTTTGTCAATATTGAATGCATGAGGGGTCAATTAATAGCTGAACTAATAGCACTTGTATAACATTTATTATAAATTTAGCTTTCACTTTTTACACATTTGGCATCATCTCATAAAAAGAATTTTATACAAAATGATTGCCAAATATTTATTGTATCAATCAACATATTCATTATCAATTTGCAATTTATGGGTTAATTGAAAACATCCCATTTTTAAGAGATGTTATTGTGTGCCATGTAAAATCCCAATGTTGGTATTTATTCTATTTATCAAATCATCATTTAGCTTATTATGACTACTCAAAATGAAAGGCATTTCATTGCCATAATCAAAGTTTTGAACATAAAAGCTCATTTATGCATTTTCAAAGAAAGTTCATTAGAATTGAAACGCCAAGAATTAATGACAGAAGCATTTATTGAAGAAAACTTGTTGAGTTAATTCCTAAATTCGCTACATATTGTCAATCTTCTTTAACCCATTATTTTGGGTCGGTCCATATGTTGGGCCAGCAAAAATCTTTCCAAATTCTGGACTTGCCCCACATATGGGCCAGTAATAAACTAACTAAATTATGGCTTGGTTACATATATGGACCATATATATTATTTCCAAATTCTGGTATGGTTACACAAATGAACCACACAAATTCTTTTCAAAATATGGACTGACCCCGAGTTGGGACCAAAAAACTTTTTTGAAATAAAGAATCCTGGGGAAAACCGTCCGCATGGTGGTCGCTGTTGTAAAACATGCTCAATATTCGCAAGGAGGTCAAAAGAACGTTTTACCTATGCAAGACATGTCAAATTTCATTGTGCCAAACATGCTTCGAAGACTACCACACAAAACCCAATTTAAAATAGTTCATTGCTTACATTTACAATTTTAGAAAATGAAGATTATATTTTTATAAAAAAGATCATAAAACCGTTAAAAAAGAATGTGAAAGAGCTTTTTTGCATTTTTAACAATAAGTCAAGCCCCTAATGTTGAGAGACCACCTCTAGGGAAAGACCCATTCCATCTACATCCCGCCTCTCTTTTTCCCCCAAATTGACCTGGGACCCACCACCAGGGGAAAACAGCAAATGGGGCCAATTGAAACAACCATTATTTATTTCGACTATTTACTGAAAATCAAATTCAATTAATCAATTTCATTCATTCTCTACTCTTAATATTATTAATTCAATTTAAACTAACTTATTTCTCAATAAAAGTTGAAAAATGCATTCTTCTATCTTGAATAACCTTCCCAGAATTTGAAAATTCTTTCATTTGTAACCTCCCAGAATTTCGAAATTGCTCTACAAAATTAATGCCATAGTTTTGATTAGCAACTTATTAACAACCCATAAAAATTAAAGATTTTGGTCAATAATTTTCCGTAAGGAAGGGTTAATAATGTGAGTTTCTTCATCTTCTTCACTTTTCTTCATATTGTTTACTTACAAGATTTAAGCTTGTGGCGTTGATCTATTGTAAAAGCCAAATCTCTTAAGATCTCTCTTTCTAATCTCTAAAGTCTAAAGTCAACACCAAAATATATTAACTACATGAATACTAATAAATTTTGGCCTAAGGCGCATAATATTGTATAGTACATGCATAAATATTTGATTTCATGGAATTTACATAAATGATACTCCCTTTTTGATTCCAATGCTATCTCTCAAAATTTGAGCTTAATAAACTAATGATCTATAAATTTTACTATGAACTAAAGAGGAGAAATTTATGCATCATTAAATGAAAGGAATCGAGTACAATGTATGAACATGCAATACCATTCTAAATCCTAATAATTCATAAATACTTAATGCGTATAAAATAAAATAAAATTAACTATAAATTTTAATATTCAAACTGGAAATATAATAAATCTTTTAAAAATCTTAAACAACACTAGGTATAAATACTAGTAAGCGTTAAATAATTTTATGTGTAATATAAACACAGGATTTTTTTCACTTTTCGTATACTATAAAAATTCATCGATTTGAACTTTCCTGGTGATGTAAGAATTAGATTATTTGGCTATTCAAAAGCTTTTATTTATCCAATTCAAGTGATTTGAAGCATGAAGTGATCAAATAATACTTTACAAAAGAATAAATTGATATGAATAAAACCCGAGAATGTCAAGTCTTCGATATGGATAGACCGGGGCAATAAGAGTTCGAAAGTTCTTTTTACTTCCTTGTAGATTCCCAATTTTCTCAGACTCCCTAAAAAAATTCCATATCTCCCCTACAGTTTCCCTAATTTATATAAACTAAAGACTCTGTAGACTCGTAAGTATACACCAATAAAGTCCTATATCCAGGAGTGTGTACAACAACAAAATAATTTTATCTCTCTAGTGTATCGCCGTTTGGATGTTCAAGAAAACTTAACTTTTAGTTGTTCCTAATCGTATCCATTTCTCCTCTCGAAAGACTCAGCTCGCGGAAATTCCTCCTCTTAAGTGCCCCGTGTTCGTGTCATATTAACGGTATCATCAATTGAGTGTATAAAGAGGAGTCTCAGTCGAGGTCGAGAGGATGAAAAGGAGGAGCGCGAGATGGATTTTTTATTTATATGATTACTCGGATGATCTTTTGTGGGGTTTCCGACGGCTCGCGGCTTTTTTCCCTCTAACAAAAAGGACGGTATAGATATTTGTAGAGTCGCCTGCCGGACCCTGTAACATTGCTATGAAAATGCATGGGGGCCATGTTGCCACCTCACCAATGATGTAAATACTAAAGTTGTTCATCATTGAGTCCAATAAAAAAGGTTTGTTAAATTGCAGTTAATATACCAAGAAGCTAATTCTAACCATACCCTTGTGAAATAGCATCAAATTCTACATATAATAATAATAATTTGTATAAAGATATGATTTACCATCAATGTTCAATTATACGACAAAAGAGTTTTTTTTAATTTTCTTTGTAAATATACATTTTAAATGTATACAATGTCTTTATTTTATAATTGAATTGAATTGAATCTTTTATTTCAACAATGTAAATCATTTGACACATGAAACTAGTATTTATAATTTTGATTACAACTAGGCTGAAATATATAAAAGGAGTCTATTAAAAATGATTTTTTTCTAAAGAAACATTTAAAAAAATTTGAAATTTGAAATTAAATTTGAAAAAAAATTTGTATACATTTAAAAAAAATTTAAACTCTTACGGTATTGGAACATTGATGGTAAGTCATATCTTTATTCAAATTATCATTATTATATGTAGAATTTGATGCTCTTTCACATGGGTATGGTTAAAATTAGGTTCTTGGTCTATTAACTGCAATTTAACAGACCTTTTTTTATAGGACTCAATGATGAACAACTTTAGTATTTACATCATTACGAAATTCTTTGTTATTAAAAAGTTAAATGAGGTTTGATTTTGGATAAAATGTAAGCGAGAGTTGGCAACATCGGTCCCCCAATGCTATATGAATCATGAAGCATTGCTATAGGTTCCGGCCGGCTGTTCCACAAATATCCATACCGTTCTTTCCTAGTTGAAAGGGAGAGTGTTGCTGGTGGAGCATAAAAGGCCCAAGGATCACCATTGTGTTCCGTTTCTTGTTGTTCCTCGCTATTTTTTCTCCCTTCGCATCTCTGAAGTGAGAGATGCATTGAGAGATGTGGAGATCTTTGAGGACCAAGAGAGCAGAGATCCTCCTCTTCTTGATGGTGGTGGTGATGGGAGCAGAACAGTGACGGTGGCACCGCGTGGTGCATGTTGGCGAACTATTGGCCGCTTACAGGGACGAGCCATGGGAAATGTGTGCTGGTGAGGGCCGGAGTTTCGGGAGAATCTCTGACTGACTCGAAGAGAATCGAACCCAAGTGAGGTTCTCATGGGCTCGGCCCAGTTACTCCTTCGCTCTCCATCGATCCGCTCTTTACGGCTTTTCTTCCCCTAAATACCTCGACCTCCTCCTTTTTTAATTCCGACCTTCGACAGCTCATTTGCCAAAATGTGCCGTGAAGTGCGGGGGAGGATTTGGATATTTTTCCACTTTCGCTCTCATCTTCGTTTGACCAAGGGAGTTTGACCGAGGATCAAAAAGAACCAACTTTTGGTCTCCCGTCTTCAGATCCGCGACCATCGCGAGAGAAGCCGTTCAGGTTGATGACATACGCACTATTTACTACACTACTTCACATTCTACCCGAAAAGTTTACCGCCGTTGGCCCCTTAACTCTTTCTATATTATTCCTGGACCAAATTGTTCGGCCCAATTACGGAGTTCAACACGGGGAAATTCCTCCTCTCGCTACTCTGAGCATTTCCTTCAATTGATCTCTCGCCTTTGTCGGATCTCCTCATTAGTGTTACGATCAAATAAATAGATAGCTCATTCACCCGTCTTTTATGATAAAGGCCTTTTATACTATTTTCCCCATACACATAAGGACAAAGTGTTCGAGCCATTTCAATGAATATTTTTTATTGTATTAGTAAAAAAAAAGAGAGAAAAGTTATATTGGTGAAGCCTGCGTAGAGTAGGAATTCCCCAAATGTCAAATGTCGTTGTGGTGGGTTAAAAATTAAATAACAAAAGGATAACATTTGGGTTAATACCGAAAAGTGTGTAACCAGGTTTTTTCAAACTTATTTTATAAGGTGAGCTTAATCGAGGAAATCGAGAGTGGTGTTAAATTATTAAATGGGGATTATTTTGGTTGAAGATTATATGGAACCTTTCATTGATTTTACCAAGATTATAGTGAGTCGGTTCTTGTTCTTGTAGTATGTATAATAGATATAATTCGAGAGTGAAAGGATATCATGTCTCTTTCTCCATTTCTCCCATTTCTTTCTCACATCGTTCAAATCTCTCATTTCTAATTGTCAGCTCAAATATCAAAACAAAGATGTTTTTATCCCTTTGTCTTTCCTTGTGATTTAGCAACCATACAAATCCATTCATTCTCAAGTTGAAGGATTCCATTACTGCATTCCGTATCGACGATTACACGAAATCTGCATTGGTCGCATTTTGCCACACGTTAAAAATAATGTTTGGTTTAAATTGTTATTTTATTTTTTCCTTTTTTCAAATCACGCTTTATGTATACTTGGTCCAATTTTCAGAGTTATATTTAGAGAGTTTGTCGATATTTGAATACAAATAAATTCGCAAATTAAAATATTTTTTGGCATATCTCCTATTCCTTATCTCTATTTTACATTATCTCTCTTAAATATTTACAGTGAATTTTGCAATTGTACATAGTATTGTGGGAGTAATGTTATTTGATTTTAATTAAAATGGTTGAGAAGTTCAAATAAGTTTTTAAGTAATTAGAAAGGTATGTGAGTGAATTTCGATTTCTTCAATGTGGGATGTAAGGATGTAAGTTTGGGGTATGGAGGTTTGTTTGAGGTTTTGGGCAGTAAAGTATCATCATTTAAAGCAATTATTTTGGATGAGCTCGCTTCGGAAATTCAATTGTGCTTATTTTGGTCTTCCAGGCTCGACAGTCCTTAAGCCAAACAAATCAAATGGAAGGCTGCTCCGAGCAATAAAAATGGACATTCAAGTGAGTCAATTAATTTTCAATTTCCTAATTGAACACAACCGTTCTATTTTTGTTTTCTGTGTATATTTTTCTTTCCCCTCAAGCATGTACAGATCCCCCTAAAGCTCAAATTCGCTCTCTCTTCACAAGCCTAGACTATAAATTCAAAAACTACGAATTCATTTAAACGTTATGCATGATTTTCTACGTTTTGTTTATTTTATTTTCGACTGTTTAGTCAGCTCCGGCTTTTTCCCGAGGAATTCCCTCGTATTTTTCTTATCAACGAAAAGTCCCTCAAAACTATTCACTTCAACCCGGTCGGCCAAAAGTTCCTAGTAATTCCTCGTACTCCTCGGTTATTTATTCCGAGCCTTATCAGCATCTACATCGTGCAAATGAGGTAGAAATGCCGATCTACTTCATCGTAACATTTTTTTATTTTATTTTTTTCACTCGCTTTTACTTTCATTAGTGTCATTTATCGAAATTTCACCCTGAGGAATGTGCGGAATGTTTTTCAGAGTGCTTTTCCTCGCGGGTTCTCCCGTCAGAACCCTCCATCGAGTTCACTCTTTGACGATGATCCGGGGATCATGTCAGAAGCTGAGACTTCTTCCACGGGATTCCGCAGAGGTGGCAAGTGCCGATCTTCGCTCCCAGTCGTGCGAACGCCGTCGAAGACGCTCGAGAGGCCACTCGGTAAAAATTTTAAATATTTCTTCCTCCAATTATTCTTTGTCCTTAATGGTCTTGACTGATTCTCCCTCCATTCTTGCACCAAAAGTTATTTGATTTGTTTTACTCAAGTGTCTTCTATTTTAGGACTCGTTTTCCTACAATACCGGAGTGAGACGAAGCGAGCTCTCCTTCCAAATGAGATAACTTCGCTGGATACTGTCAAGGCTCTTTTTGTTCGGTCCTTTCCGAGGCAGCTAACCATGGAGTACGTGGATGTGATGCATGCTAAGATTTATATTCATGACGGTTCCAAAGATATGTTTTATGAATTGGAGGATCTCAGGTGAGAAATTCTCTCAACGACTTTTTCATCTAAACTTTACTCTAATTTATTTTATGCATGCATGTAAAATTATTTACTCAAAGATATAGCCAACGAAGAATATTAAGCATGCTTATCTAATATTGTAAACAAGTATACCATAAGTTCAGCCAAGTATCAAGACATTTAAAACAAACTATGAAAATTGCATTTTTAAAGAGAATTTTTAAGAATTTGTTTAAAGTTTAAAAGCTTATTTCTCTTACATTTAGTTATTGTTATTTACCCTAATAACATAAGTAATCCTACGAGTAATGTTTAGCAATCAAAGATGTAAACCATATTTTTTTCAGAGATATTAGAGACCGGTCAGTATTGCGGCTCTTTGAGCCAAACATAAATGGAAATGGTGCGGTTCCTTCGTGGGATCAAGATCAATCTTATTTCAGTGAACCAGAATTCGATTCTGACTATCAACACCAGCACATACATAAAACTAAGGTATGCAAATAATTTGTTTTATATTTAGTAGATTAGTTAAGTTTATCAATCATAGATTTACGACAAATTTGTAATAAAATAAGGGAATGGTTTTATTTAATGAACTATTTTCTCATGGGTTTGTTTTAATTTAATAGTTTCCACCCATATAATAAACTCAAAAATATCGCCCTGCTATACATATAGGTATTTGGTAGAAGAATCAATTATACTAACGAGAATCTAAATTCGTTAACGAATTCTGCCCGAATTAGTCCGCCTAGTTCCACCGCTCTTAAATAATGATCAATTCATAAATAAATAATAATGTGGATGAAGCCAAATGCACTCTTGCTCCATGCTAAATTACATTGTTCAGCATTGGGTTGAACATTGCGTTGAGTGTCAGAGACTTGTAGTGAAAATGGGTCGAGAATTAATATTGCAAAAATTTCCTAGGACCGAAACCAGAACATGCTCTAGGCAAAAGAGAGCTCGAATTGGGTTATCTAATGGTCTGTTTAAATAAACTCTGAACATGTTAGCTTGTTCAAAAGCTCTCAAATACGATAATATATAATCTCCTAGTTATAATAGCTCGCATTCCTCTGCTAAATAGCCTCAATAGTATTTACAGCTTACAATTATGGGATTCGGCCTCAATCCGCTCTTTATCAAAGCCGACTTGGCCCGACTGTCATTTGGAGACATGAACCATGGAGGATGAGTACTAGTATGTATGTATGGTAATTGGTCATGCGGTTTCGCTGATGATGTGTTGAATTGGGTTTCTAAATGCTCAGGGTGAAACATCGCTCCATTAGCCCAACATAAAAAAGGATCATTCCGCTCATCTTCACAAACTAACATATTAATTTGAACTTCAAAGAACCTGAACACTACTATTTCATCTTTCTAAATGCTATTTTGGTCCTTGTGTGACTTCAACTCCCCCTTTATATTTCTCATCCGCATGAATAAGAACGAGAGAATTTGTTTATTTATAAAATACATAAAAGTATACGAGCATATTACATTCATATTTTCATTTTCAATTGAGACCTTCTCAACTGTGATCTTTGATTTTTTTCAACTCAAAAGCTCTCGTAATGTTAAAAGAGATTTTGGTTCAGACTTCACTGCGTCGGAGTTTTGGATCACATTTGACTGGAGGGTCTGGAAAAGCTGGTGATTGTCCTCTTTGACGTCCATATGCAAGTTATAACCTTAAATGTGCATATGCTCCATATTACATCCCATTCACTTGACTCTTCTTTCATTATCAAGTCAATGTGCATTCATCTTTTTAAATGCTATGAACTTTAGAACTCAATGAAACAGGCAAAATATACTTTGATTTTACAAGGCGTTCTGTCTCTTATCATATGTATTTCTTGCCCGTGAAACCTTTTTTATGCATAAAATACAAATTAAGATACGAGAACATGCACTTGATGTATACAAAAATTTAAGTTTAGGACTAAGCCTTTCTTGTATAAAATTAAGGTATTTAGAATTGTATCTTGTATTAGATATATTCTATTATATTTTGTATTATATTATTATGCTTATATATACAAAAAGACAAATTTTCATCATGTTTAGTGGAAAAGTTTTTCTTACAGTAAGCGAATGAATGTATAATCCAGTACATTTCATATAAGAAGATCAGAGATTTCAATTAAGCTTTCGAAAGTTTAATGATGAAAGAGGGAATTTTCGACGCCGCTCGTCTATTTGCCAAAATGAAGGGGATAAATCAAAAAAGTTTGAATGATGGATCTTTTTTAAACTTTGCAGGGAAGTAAAACTACCTACATGAACTACAGTTACCCCGTTGGTGCTACTTTACCTCGCGGAGGTCCTCCTATACTTCGACCCTATTCACCCGCCGTGGCTCTTCTCAAACCAGGTAATGAAATCGGACGTGCGGAGTCTGAGGATTCGAGGTAAATTAATGTGAATTAAGGCTTGACGTCTAACACTGTGTGTAATTTAGGTACCTCAGCTCCTCCTCCCAAACCTCAGCGACAATATTCCTCCATGTCTTTAACTAAAAGACCCTCAACTCCTGGAGCAAATCCTTCTCCAACTCCTTCTAGTCAGAATCCCCTCTACTCTCCTCGCTCTCAGGAGAGATCCTCGTCTTTTCCTCCTTCTTCCACTTATACTACTATTTCTGACCCCCGTCTTGTTCGAGAAATTTACTCTTCGTCAGGTACTTTTATACTAACAATAATTAACTCTCTTTTCTAATTACTCACACCACTCACTTGTCTTTTCTAATTACTCACACCACTCACTTATCTTTTCTAATACCTTCCTAGTTTTCCTATGTTCATTCTAATTACACAATATTCTTATTAAAATTCTTAATATTAATATTCTCAATATTAAAAAGTTTTAAGTCTTAAAATAGTTGATAAGTTTTTTTTATTTAAATATTCTGCCACATTATATAAACATGCCATTATTTTACCTCACAACATAATCAAAGTGTTAGTCAACTTGAACAAACTTATGCTGGATTGCACCAACAACAGATAAGGGTTAGCGGCTGCTAAGTCTTAACCGGAGATTTTCTTAGCAGCTGCTAACTTTCAACTCCTCGATTTTTGGTGTTAAATTTTATCTGGAGTTTAGCAGACGATAATATTTCAAATGTCTAATACCGCAATCCCTCGCAAAAATTAGTTAAATGAGTTATTATTAATTTTTTTAAATAATCTCGGAGATTAAGACATAGCGACCGCTAACTCTTATCTGCTGTTGGTGCAATCCAGTTTTAGCTTGTAACTCGTTTAGCTTTTATCATAACGAAAATATGCTCATATTATTTGTTACACTTTTATTTCATACTTTAACTATGCGTATTCTACTATTGTGAAAAATTAGAATAAAAACAGTAAGTAGGAGAATTAAAATTTTATAGCGATGAATGTGTGTTTGCAGGGGATCCGGGTTATGCCTCTTCTCCCGAGCGAGGAAGATTTGTCGAGGATCCTTACTATGCCCAATTCGTTCCTCGATCAGGGTCGATAACACCGATAATAGATGAAGAAGCCCGGGTTCGGATGGAACACATGGAGAGGCAACTTGCTAACTTGACAGGGCTAGTGCAAAAAGCACTCGTTGTGGGTCCGCCAGGAGGGCCGCCGCAACCACCGCCACCTCAGACACGTCTTCACTCCACCCTTCCAAGGAATATCATAGGTGCTAATTCCACGCTTCCCAACTACGTAACCCACAGGGACTATATCCCCACGAGAGACTATAGAGGTGATTGCCCAGACTTAAGGCTCTTTTGCTTTTCAATCTCTTCACTCATTTCTTCCTCTTTCTCTCTCACACTTTGCCCCTTTTCAAATACATGTGCCGACTTTTGACCATGTTCTCCTCTGCTTTCTTCCAGATGACATTGATAAACACTCTAGCTCAAGTTCCGCTTCTCTGCAAGGTGAATTTTCATATACATACGATTTACTTTTACTCACTTTTGCATTTGTACACATTGACATTTAATTATCCTTTTTTTACCAAAATTGTCACTTTGAACCTTTTTCCCTCTCTTCTTTGGTGGTCTGGTTTAAGGAACTTTCACGGTGTCCCTCTCACAGCAATTGTCAAATCAATCAAGGCTCTCTTGTCCTTTCAACTCTTTTTTCTTCTCATTACTACTGATTTAATCTTATTTAATTACTTGCAAGACACTCAATAATTTTTTTAGCGTGGTGAATTACTTACGTTGAAAGAATTTCCCCACTTTTGAACAACTTTTTGTGATTTTCAAACTTGTGACTTTTTAGTATTAGCTGTGGCAAGTATTTACATAAATTAGAACTCGCCGTACATGCATAAGTATTTAACTTGTAAAAAGCACAGAAATGAGAAATGCATTTTCCTTCACGGCTGAAATTCCTTATTCCTGACTCGGATCCCAAACTTTCCCTACTTGCCAATCATTTCACATAAATGTACATTTGAAAACTTTGTTGGAAACTGAGCTTTGGAGCGCAATGTTGTTCTGTTCCAGATGACCCTGTTCTTATACGACCTGAGATGACCAAAGCCCCAAAGTTTGGCAAAGGTATATTCTTGTGAATAAAATCTATTGGGGTTTCTATACTACTACATATTACTATATACTATATTTATACTGTCTCTACGTCTATACTAATATGAAATACATTTAAAGTTTACAGTTATAAGTATAACTATTTCTTAACTAATTGTTTTCTAGCAATAAGTGTTTGGGTTTATTAACTTTTGGCTCATGGTTTTCTTTTCGTAATAACATTGTCTGGGATGTTGGGAAAATTGTTTCTATTCAGTCTGTACACTTTAAATCTTTATACGAACATGTTTTTCCACAGAAAAATCGGTATCTTTTAGCGATGACCCACCTGAACATGGGAAACAACACTCGCCTACTCACCACACAGGTGGATCAATATCTTATAAATCTCTATTGCTTGTGGTTTCAATCTTTTGTGGAATTCTTTAAACGTTTAAACTTTTGGAACATTGTACTAATGATTGGCTTTGGGCTTTTCTCTCTTCTTTTAAAGTGGAAAAACCGACAAAACCGGCAATCAAATCTTCTACTTTACCTCGAATGTCTCAAGGTCTAACATTTCAACTTTCCCCTTTATTCCAATCTTTGGAATTTTACATATTCATATTCATTCCCTCATATTTAATTCACAACTTATACAATTATTACAAATACTGATACTTATTATAATACATAATGTTAGTATAAATAAATACTACAATTACAGATTGATCGCATCTCTACATATTTTATACTCAAAATTTATGTATAAAGAATTTAGCTATTATTTTCTAAATGTATTTAGATCGCGTATTAAAAACAGGACCACAAACCCCGACTCAAGTCGTAATGCCAAAAGTAATTCCGAATTCTACGATTGTCTCAATCCCGAGCCATCCGTACGAGAGGCAATTTTACGCCACGACTAGAAGTGAGGATTTTTAGTTCTTTAAGCCAATTAAGCCACTTGTGTTTTGGCAAAATGATCATAATTTCCATGTTTGGTTATAGATGACTTGGGGTTGAGCCCTGAAATGTTCAATCAATTGCGGATTCTTCAAAAGAAGGCAAAAGAGCTGAAAGGGGATGTTAGGATTTTACGCCGCAGTGTTCAAGCTCAAGCACACACGGTTCGTGAAACGTTGAGAGACACTTTCCTTCGTTTCAAGTGAGATTCCATGAGATTCTACTGCATATTACATAAGTGGAATATTTCGGTGATTTTGCTGAGTAATGGGGAATTGACGAGAGGGTTCGTAATTTCATTTATTTTCCAGGGTTGTAGCGATGGCAGGAAATGACCAATGGATGCAAGGGGATCCCGAGCGAGCCAAAATTCATAAAGAAGGAGAGCTTTACAAGCAGGAGATGCTGAAATTAGATAAAGATCTTACGTAAGCAAACATTATCACTTTTCTTCTCCTGGTGCTGGGCGAAGGGAGGAATGACTTGTGTGAGAAGTAAAAGTTGGCTTTCTTTTCCAGGGAACTCGAGACGACTGTGGAGGAACTAAGGGGCCATGTGATCAATAAAAGAACTCGTGTCAATATGTCCGATGTTGAAAATATGGCTTTAATCCTCAGTAAATCTAGGTATGCGAGGAAAGACAGAGTCTCCAAGGGCTTTTAAAACTGACAATTTTTTTGACTTTCTCCAGTAAATCGGTGGCAGACCTGAAAGCCCGTTTTCCTCTCCTTCAAGATGGAGTGAAGGGGCTCTTGGCTAATGAAATGGATCGATTAGTCGTTGAGGAAAGGTAAACAAGTTTTGGAGAGAGGAAAAACAATGATTTTAGATTGGATCTTACAGGTCTAGCTTTTTAATATTTATTTATTATATGAAATTTGAAGATTCATGAAGGAGGAACCGGAGAGGCTCGAGAGTGCTTTGAAACGATGTAAAAAGCTCACCGGCACACTTGTCACGCTCAAGAGGTATTCTTAAATTATTTATAATGATGATGCTTATAGGAAATTCAATACTTTACAATAACTACTTACTTGTTATAAGGTTATGGTCTTAATTATATTGGGATTTTGAAGGCTCGCCTCGGTCCAAGAACAACGCTTACCATCACAGGATTCGATGAGGAGTTCGCCGCAGCCGGGAGATACGTCAAGTGTCGTAGTGAATTCCGTCGGAATGGAGGCCGTTCCAAAGAATAATAGGGTAAGGAAAGGCCAGAAAATTCCATTGTGCCGTATTAAATAATTCCACATCATTGAAAAATATACATCATCTATTAAATTTATAATTTATGAAAATATAGAAATATGCTACGTACAACTTCCTATTTTAAAACCACTTGTATTGATTCGAGAGGAGTTTTCAAAGTCAAGTTTTTGTTGTTTTAATTTTTATCAAGAGCATTTTTGTCCATTTTTGATTAAATTTAACTACTGTTTATTAAATTTTATTACAATTACCTATACTTTTATGCTTTAAGACAGTTTTACAACTCACGAGTGCCTTTTTGAAACTTATATAGAAAATAAATATGAATAATGAGTAATATTTCGGATTTAAATATTTAATAAACGTTGTGAAATGACAAAGGACTGGGTATTAAAGGACAGCAACATTGTCCAAAAATTGACTTTTTTTCGTTGCATTATTCTTTTGATTAATTTCTCAATTTTAAAAAGTCAGACGTAGACGTTGGGATCTCATATATATAAAAATACATGAGACTTATTCAGTCGTTGCATTTTTGTTTCGGCCCGAGAGAGGTAGAATTTTTTTCAGTGAATTGCATGCATTATTAAAATATTTTATTCTTGGTATGTAAATGGGCAGTATGAGTCTCATCATCTCTCTCCTTTTTGTATAAATACTTCTGAGTAAGTGAAGACGAGGAAAGTTCTTGATATGCTGAAGAACATTAAAAAGAAACAAATTGACTCGTAGTGAAAGGCTATTTTAATGACTAGTTTACCTTATAGTTTTGGAGTCATTGAAGTCGAAGCTTCATAAAAGTGTTTGCTGACTGTAGTGTGCTATTTTATTGTTTTTCGTAGTTGATGAAACAAGGTTGGAAGTGGAGCTCACACTTCAGAGAAGTAATTACAGAGTAAATAATCGATATTTTTAATCAACATTTTGTGGCTTTTTTTGCTTTGAACTCTCCTTAATTTTCTCCTCTTGTTCAATTCGTTTTTCCCTTTTCCCCTTTTCGACCGTCACATATTTTACACCAAATACACCAGGGAACGCACTCTAATTCTTAAGTGTTTTTCCCTTTAAAACGGCTGTATATAAGTTATTTAATATTATTGTAAAAATTATACATTATAATTATATATCGCTCCGACTTTTTTCACACTCTTTTCTTTAGTTCATAAAAGGTAGTTGTCGTATGGATGTGCTGAACTGTTCTGTATGTTGATTTTAATTAAAAGTCTCTGTCTATACTTGTTCTGTTATTTCTCTTTATATTAGATTAGTTCAGATCCGTGGTTTTCCCAATTCATACACATGGAAAAGCTTTTTATCCTTTTATTGAATGCCTTCGAAGTCTCGAAAACTTTGTATTGAATGAACTCTATTAAATTACCTTGTATAGTTTTGATCTGTATATTGTATCCATATATAACTTTTCACACACCTGTTTGTTCCACACGTGGGAATTGACCTCTCTGCCGAGAACCCTTCACCTTGTCGTTTCAACATTCTTTAATTATGATTTTGAAATTCAATGATTTTCATAATAAATTGACGGATAATGCTGCTGTCGTGATTTTTCGTCCAGTCCATTTGCATCTTCGCTGCTTGTCATTTACTCTCTGATCCGAATCACATTTATTACATGGTTTATTATTATGATTATACTTGACAACATTATTTTCTTCTCCTTCTCTTCTCCCCCTCTCATTATTCTGATGAGTATACTCTGAGGCTGTCTGACAATTTTTTATCTTCCGCAGTCATTTGTTGAATTATTCGGTTGTGTTCTGTTGGTTCGTTTGTTGTCCCTCTTCCTCTTCCTCCCCTTTGAGCGGTTTTAATGTCCCACATTCTCTCTTCCGTAGAACACCTTCCCCACCATTACCCCTGGAAATTACATGGCCTATGGAGGGTCCGGCGGGGTCAACTCCAACAACCCTGAAAACGCACTAGATGCTCTTCTCGACGAGCTCGCCGACCCCATGACCTCGCCCTCGCACACCAAGACGCTCATTTACCCCGTGAACAAAGATCGACTCTACCCCGATCCGCCCAAGAGACTTCCATCTTATCCATCCACGGAGAGCGGCGGGTCGCCGGTGAGGAACTACTCCTCGTGGAACCAGCAAGTCTCGACGGATCAGTCAACGACCGGGTCGCCGCTCAAATCTCGCCATCCGCCGTTGCCGCCGAAGCCAACCAAGATCCCGCCTCCGCCCCCGCCAAGGACGTCTTCAAAGTCCCCGCTCATTTCTCCAAGCGTGGAGAGCGAGAGCAGCGAGGGGAGCATGAATTCCCAGGATGCACGCCAGGATGCGGCTCATCAGGCCGTTTTGTCCCAGCGCCATCAAGAGCTGTTGAGGAAGCAGAAGCAGCTGCAGGATCAATACACGCGGCTCCAGCTCCTCCAGAAGGTACAAATAAAACATGTGGAGCCGAACAGCGTGCTCAAGAAGACCGGGAGTGAAGGGAATTTGAGAGTCAAGCTCGGGCTCGGATTCTCCTCGGCTCCAACTGGATCATTGACGAACCTTAATAAGCAGACGAACACGCTTTACGAGACGGATATTTTGTAGAGTCCAAAGATTACAACGTTTCTTTAAGTTCTAGCCATGATAAAGGCCAAAAGTTTTATTTTTCACCAGGTTTTAAGAATTTTCTAGTTTGGTTGTTTTAAGTATTTATTCTATTGATTTTAAAGAGTGGATTTACGATTTACCATTAAAGTAGTTTTTATATAAAAATCTTCTTACCTATAGATCTAGTTTTTATTATATTAAGATCGAGACGAAATGTGTAATAAGAATATATGAGTGATTTTGAGTTATTTTGGATCTCGGAGATCAATTTTCAAAACATGTATTTGAGTAATTTATTGATGGCTTAATGGAAAGATGTAGGGATTTGATTTAAAGACAAGAATTATATTTTACCTATTATTTCATGCTTTTTAAAAGTTTTATCCATTTGAAAGAAACATTTTATGAAAAAGTCATCTCAGTGATCATCATTTGAATATATTTGGTACTAATTGCAAATTTTTGACAAATTATATAATATATTTTATGTATTTTAAAAACGTCATTATAATTGAAAAATTGATATCATTTTATTAGCCATTAATTTATCTTTGGACATTTTACATATGCTTATTCACCCTTTAACAAATATCGCTATAAAAATCCTTTTGCCCTTATTCTCGTTTTAAATTTTTAACCAACCTGCCCTGTGGATCGATAATCGTTGGGGAGCGTAGTGTGCGTATTATAACAAAATATGAGTACAAGCTTGCCAAATACAATTTTAATACCTTTATTGTACTACCTGTATAAATATATAGTGGATATTAACCATTAGGAGCAGAGATACTTTATTATGTCGTTAAACTTGTAAATCGTAAATACGTCTATGTGATTTACAAATTGTATGATATTAAATGTAGTCATTAATTTATTGTCAGATTTGTGTTATAATTGTAATGTACTAAAATTACAACAATTAGCACTACTGTTATCATCAATACCATCCCATTTTTCAGAATTTCTACTTACATTTTTTGTTAATAAAATTAATTGAAAGGTTATAGAGAATACATGCAAATGGATAATTACATGTTTAAACTAAACAAAATTTTTGTATTTAAGAATTTAAACATTTTGGGGGTGAGAATCAAACAAAGCAGAGAAGATGGTTTTTATATTTGGACTAAATTCATGAGACTTTTGATACAAACAGGTCTTATCAAATTGTGAAATTAAATCTTTGCTCTTTATTATGTTATCTCTTCAATAAGCACTATATTCAAATTATCTCAAAAAAGCGACTAAAGCACAATCCTTATTATTAGCCAGGTATTGGAATTTACATAAATGTTAACTATTGGACTATTTATCTTGCTCAAAACCTTTTCCATCTTTTTGCTACTAAACTCTAACTCTTAAGTTAATGTACTAAACCCAATAATTAAACACTAATAGTGTAATTAAATGTATTTCGTCAGTTGGTGTTGTTATTTGAATTTGTAAGGTTAATGTAAAACATGTAAAGTTGTTGGAAACATTTATTGCCTCCTATTAGCTACATACATTTTTGTAGGCGTGCGTGATTTCTTTTCCTATTCAACACTTAGACAGTGGTTACTTTAAATACATTTACGAGTTGTTGATTAAAATTGATACAATAGAGAAGAATTATACCTGTGTAGAATTAAGTATCATGATATTGAATGTCGACGACAGATGAGTTATTATATAGAAACCTAAATTATACTCAAGTTTTCACAAATAAATTTCATGTGACTTTTCATGTTTTTCATAATCCTATTCATTTTTCACAAAGAACTGGAAGAATCATTTCATCACACAAAATTCATAATATTGTTTATTGGGTTTCCAGCTACATTGTTCATCTTTTGAGTTTTTTATAATTAAATTCATCATTAAAATTATAGATCATTGTTATTTTAATATGCTGAAAATGATGAAACCATTATCCTGTTCAAAGAAAATGTTTGTAAATAATGAGGCTTTTTCTGAAACATTTCATATTACCCAAAAAGTTGGAAAACAAAAGAAAACAAAACTTTCCAATGTTATCTCATTACATTTTTTCTAATTTTTTCTAAAAACTTTTTTATGTATTCCTCTTAGCATAAAATGTTGTAATTTGTATTAAATATTCATAAAATTCCTTTATTATATTCATGCCCTTCTAGCAGACTACCAGACATAATATTTCCGCCAGTATAATGTAACAAACTTGAAAAGTATGTGTTAGAATTGTATGATTTCATATTTACCACTTTTTATGTTTAACCAGAGGCGGCCTTATAGAATTCTCAAGTGCCAAAGACCCAATGCAAAAAATTTTTTGAGGCCCCTGAAAGGGTACCTCAAAGCCTCAGATAGGAAGGTTTGCCGGTCCTCGGGAATGCTTCCGCGAGAATATCCCCAAATGGGAATATTCACGGCAATATTCCCGACCGAAAGTTTCCTCGGGAACTTTCTCAGTCGTACAAAAGACCGCTTAAGATTTGAATTTATTCTATATTCTTTCTTTATTTGTTTCCCAATCTCTCAAATTCCATTTAATTTAATTCAATCCGATTTCCACTGAATTTACATTAGTTTTCAATCAATTTAAATTAATTAAAGTATTCTGAAAATACTCTCCATATCAGTGAGTCAGGAATTTAAAATTATAGCCCAATATTTTATTCCTCATTCCTGTGTAATTTTTTATAAGTTATTCATTAGTTTGTAAAAGAAAGATAATGAAATTCCAAGGTCTAAATGCTATAAGGAATAATTAGAATGTATAAAACAAAAATTTTAATAACTTGTTAAACGTAACCCTATGAGCATTATTATTGTGAATTGTTTTCTGTTTGAACTCACAATCTCCGCTCTTCCATCTTGGTTCTATCTACTATAAAACTTTCTGATTAGAAATTATTCAAATGTAAATTTGTTAAATTGTAGGTGACTTAAATTTTAAATTATAAATGTAATTTAGAATTAATCCCTGATATGACCCCGGGAACTTCCCTATGGACGCGGAGACTTTTATTTTAATAAACTTGAAATGGAATGTTTAATTTTTTTTATTTATTCAGTTGACGTTGAATTTTCAGTACATTTTCAGTATAAACGAATTCAACTGAATAAATATCTCATCAACTCATAATATTAATATCATTATTACATTATTATGATTTCTATTTATATGTAAATATTTGCTTGACAAGTCAAATATTACACAATATAATACATATATTTAAAAGTATATATATAAGCCTATGTTCGGGATGGAATCATTTCAATTGGTATTCAATGCTTTTTGATTAAATCTTAATAAAACATAAAATCACTTTTATCTTGTTATCATCAATCATGTTTAAAATATTAAAATATTTTGTTTTGTTAATACTCGTACAATTCGCGTCCTTAACACAATCTGTAGAATACTTGAAGATCTTAAATAAGAAGTTCAGATATGGGACTGAGAATGTTTTTCTCTCTGGCGTGAATGCTGCTTGGGTTTCTTACGGCCACGACTTTGGGAACAATCACTATTTAAGTTCTGGACCAGTCCTTGAGGAATGGATACGACAAATTGATACTTCAGATGGAAATATGATTCGTAAGTTTTTCTATAAATCTTTTCAAGGCTCAAATTAAATTACAACTTTATCGAATCTCGAATCTCAAAGGCATTTGGATTCATGTTGAGGGCGAAGCTTCCCCTCAATTTGATTCTTCTGGCTACGTCATCGGAACCGACCGAGAAAAAACTTTGATTTCCGACATGTCAAAGTTTTTAGACTATGCGGCAGAGAAAGACGTTTTTGTGATTCCAGTTCTCTGGAACGGAGCCTTAATGAGAACAGATCAATTTAAAAACCTAGTTTGGGATGATTCAAAGCTTCAGACTTACATTGAAAACGCTTTAATTGTAAAAATTAATGTTTACAGTATAAACTAAAAAATATTTATTCTTAATTAATTAATAATTTCTATTTAATAAACTTTTTACTGTTCATTTCAGCCAATGGTTCGAGCTTTAAAAGAAAAGTATGTACTTTCTAACAAAAAATAATTATTCAATTAGTTATTCTTGAGTTTTTAGATATAAGAACCATCATTTAATACATTTTTTTGGCCTATCCATTGCATGCATCGATATCTCCCAATTAAATACTTTTATCAAAAATCAAATTCTAATAGACCAGCTTTGGCAGCTTGGGAAATAATGAACGAACCCGAAGGATGCATTAGAATTGAAGAAAACCCAAACCCATGCTATAATACAAAGAAAATGGTTTTCTTATATTTTCTTGATATGCCTATACCCTTATTATTTTTGAGTTTATTTTCGATTCTATAGAAAAATTTTCATATCATTATCATATGATTGATTAAATTGGGGTTTTGAACAATATTTTTTGTATTTTATGACAATGACTTTCAGGGCGAACACGGTGCCGGATGGGCTGGGAGTATTCCAATGGAAAGGTTTTTAAAGTTTATCAATCTTCAGTCGTCAGCCATTCATAGGGAGGATCAAAAGGCCCTTGTTACAGTCGGTTCATGGTTCGTTCAAAAGAAATTTGATAAGTTTAATTATCTAATTACTAATTACAATGTACATTCTTATTTATTTCTTTTGAATGTCAAACTGAGAATTATTAATGACGCTGAATTTGAAGGTCGGAGCATCCTCAAAGTGATGCCTATCACGACACATGTGAGTTAAACCAGACACATTCATACTGATTTATTCTTAAAGCTTTACCAGTTTGATGAATAAGTACATACACTCCGTGCATTATGCCTATTTATATATAATAAAGTAATCTTGTGCTCGACAAAGTATTTTACGTGACACACGTACTCATTAAGTACAGTTCTACATATTCCGTGTGTATTATTATCTGACATTCTAACTTTATGATACAAGTCTGTCTACAATAGTAACGAGTTTTACTAGAGATAAATATTAGGAGCGAGAGAGCAATGATAAAAATACTCTTAACTTGAAATTAACTCAATTGCTAATAATAATATTCTGTTTTAACAATCCATGTAATTTTCTTGAAGCAGCTTTGAAACAATTAATGAAACTTTTGGATGATTGGAACATATTCAAATTGTATAATATCAAATAAGTAAATATCAAATTATAAATGCTTTTATAAGAGTGAAATTTAAGCTTGTTATTAAATAGATTGAACAAATGCATACCTACATAATTAAATCAACTCGAATATTGTATTGGCATAAAAGACAATGGCGTAGTTTGATTATAAATGTATAACTAATGTCTTCATTTTAGATAACTACTATAAGGATAATTGCCTTATTGAAGCCGGAGGAGCTACAGATGGGAATATCGACTTTTACCAAATTCATACTTACTCTTGGGAAGGAAAATGGAACGAACATAGTCCTTTCAAGGTATTCACATCCCACATGCATGTGATCTGTACGTGAACTTATTTATAAACGTATTGCTTTTAATTGTATTTTTGTATGTGAATAGAATAATTGAGTGTCTAGTCCAGATAATACTTACTTATCCAATCTTAATGTTTTACTAGCATGTTAGCAAATATTTTAAACTCATTGATTGTTATTTAAATTATACTTTTATTTATTGAAAACTCGTATAATGATCAAAGCCAAGATCAAAGCTAGCCGAAAAATAAATTATTTATTAAATCATGTTTTAAAAGGATTCAAAAACAAAGATTTTTTTTGACGATTTTAAAAGGACAAATAATAACTTCATTGGGTTAATTTATCCTTTATTTAAAGGTGACAGCCTCTTCGTACTTGCTTGATAAACCTTTGATAATTGGGGAATTCTCAAGTTCTTGTGCAATGAATGAAGGAATAACAAACTTATTTGCCTATGCATACAACCAAGATTACAATGGAATTTTAAGTTGGCAATACAATGCTGGGGGTAATTAGTCCAATTATATTTAAATCATCTGCAGTTGCAATTACCCTATGGAAATTGCATACTATAGAAAAAACCATAAGTAAAAATTGTAATATATGAATTCCAATTTATTTCTTTTATGTAATAAACACCAATAGGTCATTGCTCTGATGACCAAGCAACGCAACGGGAAGGAATGCTTCACATTGGGCGATGGAATCATAAAGATTCGGTTAAAGTGGACATCCGGTAGAAATTCAATACAATCAAGATAAGAACGCGGTGCATATTTATTTGAATAAAAATAAATTCTTTTCAATGGTGAACATTTACATTCATTCGTAATCAAACTCGGTGTCTTCCACGGCCCAAACACGAACGTGGTCAACTTGAAGGGCAACGTCATCGCCTCGCCATGTCGGAAGCCAATTTCCTCTTCCATTCCAAAAGTCCAAAAAGGCGTTGGGTGATGTGTTCATCCATGGTTTGGGATAAGGCCCGTTGTTGGTGTCAGGGAAGAATCCTTTTATGAAATCCAAATATAAATTTATTATATATTTAATATTATCTAATGCCATTACATCCATTGAATTTTTAAATCTTTTTAGCAAAAATCATGCTTAAATGATATATTGTTTACACAATCGTTAAGTTATTTTTAATATTAAGTAGAATTATAAATATTAAATACCATTGGTTCCTCCAACCGCTGCATTGAGGATAAGATAAAACTAAAATGAAGTAAAAATTAATAATTCAAATACAAAAAATGATACGAGGACCGTATCACGCCGAGGTGTACAAATGTCAAGAGGGATAACTCCGAAGTTTGCAAATGAATTAAACTGAAATTTTTATGAGTTATTTACATATTTATTACTACTAATC